>LNAC01000114.1:2145067-2250467 GCA_002007465.1 Ailurus styani
GGGAGGGAGGGAGGGAGGGAGGGAGGAAGAAAGGAAAAAAGAAATCATATTTTTTAAAAAAATACAGTGGATCAAACAAGAGAGTACTGTAAACTGTTTACCAAAAAAAGCTATATATCAGGCATTTCATTCACCTCTACCACTTGTCCCATCTCTAGCACTTTGAACAGATCATTTAACCTCTCTGGACCTCTGGACCTCAATTTTACCATTTGTGAAACATATTGTACTAGGTTATTTCTAAATAGCTTTAAAGTTCTTCAGGGCCAAAATTTGTGAGTAGTGTATAATGGGTGCTAAGAACCAGAGAAGAATTTTCTTTTTTTCTTCTCTCTCTTTTTTTTTTTTGTTTGTTTGTAAGATTTTATTTATTTAAGAGAGAAAGAGAGAGAGCAAGCTTGAGTAGGGTTAGAAACGGAGGGAGAGGGAGAAGCAGACTCCCTGCTGATCGGGGAGCCCTGCACAGGTCTCAATCCCAGGATCCTGAGATCATGACCTGAACCAAAGGCAGGAGCTTAATCGACTAAGCCACCTAGGTGCCCCCAGAAAAGACTTTTCAGATTATCTGGTCCAACCCTGTCATTCTATAGATGAGGAACCAGAAGCCCCAAAGCTTCTGTGACTTGCTTAAGGTGACCCAGCACGGAAGCTGTAACTAGAAACCACATCTTCTTGCTTCCAGCTTGCACTCTCTCTTTCCACCAGATGCATCACACCTATCCCTTGCTACATATTCTCCTGTTTGATAAATTCATTCTAATCAAGGTCATTTTCTCTAATAGAAGGAGAACGGCAGATTCCTTTAAACAGCCATTTCCTTGAGAGATCACCCGAAGCCAGCCTTAAATCCGAAGAGATTGTGTTATCTGTTTATATTCCCCACTCTACTCAGGTAAAGGCTTCCTGACTCACTGCCCACCTGGAGGGAGCCCAGCTTACCCTGCAGGGAGACTTTGGGGCTGCTCTCAGGAAGGGGCAAATTCTCTGAGGACCATTTGATTTGCTTTCATATCAGGGCATCATTGTGACTTTCATGGACCCTAGGCACTTTTGCCTTTGTGGCTCCCTTCCTCCATAAAAAGTAAAGTAAAGTAAAGTAAAATTTAAAAATATTCTTTTGGTATAAAGATTAAAATAACCCAAATCTCATTTAGTGTTATATGTTCATTATTATTATTATATTCATTTTTTCTTTTGTTTTTAAGAGAACTTTAAAGGAAAACATTTCTTGATATTCTAATAATGTTGTAGAGTGATCGATGGGGGCTCCACCTGTGGTGAGCACAGCATAGGTATAGAGATCATGAATCACTGTGTTGTACACTTGAAACTAATGTAACACTGTATGTCAACTATACTGAAATAAAAAATTTTTTTTAGAAAAGAATAACATTTCTCTGGGCCCTATGTCTCTGCAAACAGAGAGCCCTTTGTATGAAGAGTTGAATTTTTGGTTTCAGATAAATATTCATCTTAGCCGAGATTGAGTAAAATTATAATCAGTTTTATCTATAACAAGTTTCTAGTAAACTGAAAGTTCATGATCATAAAGATAATTCCAAATCAACCAACATTTATTAACCACTTTAAAATAAAATTATTTATTAACCACCCACCACTCGACATGCCAAGCACAGTGCTAAATCCAGAAGACACTACATGTATTCATCAGACATGGGTTTCTGTCCTCAAAGGTCTCTAGATCCAAGAGGAAGGGCTTGAAATCGGAAATAGCTAATCATCTCAGACAAGAAATGTGTGCACAAAGAGCCAGGGTAGTTCCAGGGACAGGGAGAGTCCTCTCTTGGTGTTGCTCAGAAGGGAGGGAAAGCAGCTGGGATAGAGCAAAGATCAGAAGAGAGAAGTGGGTGCTTGTTCCAGGCAGAACAGCTTGGGGTTGGAGGATAGGTGGAATAGCAGGTTGGAGTCCAGGCAAAAGGGCAGGCGGGCTGGGGCAGCCCTGTGAGATGTGGCTAGGAGGGAGGCTGGGGCTCCATCACCTAGCCGATCTACTGTTCCATCAAGGAGTTTGTATATGTCCTAGCAGACAGCCATCTTTGAAGTCTTTAAAGCAAGGTAAAATCTTAATGAAAATGGCATTTTAGGAATGCCAATCTAACGAGAAAAATAGAGGATAAGCTGGTTGGAGGAGAAACTGAAGGTTGAATGGCCAGTTAAGTGGCTAAGGCAGTCATGCCACATAATTCAGGTGGGTGAGCATGAGGGTAGTGGCAGCAGGAATATGGAGGAAAGTCCCCACCAATCAGTACAGTGGACTAAATAGGATCAAGTGTGTCTCAAGCATCTCTTTATCACTTTCGCTTTCTAAATAAAAAATGTTCTATCTTTGACAGGGTCCATAGATAGCACCCCTACACCCGCCAAGATGCTGGCCACACAAAGAGGCTCTCCTACTTTGTGGCTCTAATATTTCATACTAGTAATGAGATTAAACCTAGAATGAGAGATTGAAACCTGGAAGGCACTTTGAAGACCATGTGAACCAGTGGCTTACAAGCATTTTTTTTTAAACAAGTAAAACTTTTCACATGAAATTTACATAGAATGCCAAACTAAAACAGTTGAAAGTGGAGGTGTTGTAGTTCATCCCAAGAGCCATCACACCTCCTGCTTTTTCCTTATACCTCTCAGCAGCCCTGGAGACACTGTCTGATGAAAGCCAACCTTCTCATTTTTTAAGAAATTGCGACCCAAGCAGTTTAAATCACTTGCCTGAAGCCACATGTGGTGACTCAGAGTAGAAAGTAGGTGACCTTCAACTCTGGAACCAGACTACTTAGATTTCAACCCCAATTCTACCATTTACTGCATGATCTTGTACACATTATATAACCTGTCAGTTTCCTCATCAGTAAATTAGAAATGAGTATAGTTGCTCTGAGGATAAAGTATTAATACCTATAAAGCACAGGGGCCAGTGCTCCCAGCCCAGCCAACACTGTGGTCAAAACATCATTTACAGGATCCTTTTCATTATAACTAATCATCAGAGCTATTGCTATAGAGCAGACAATGGAGAAGAACACTAAATATTCTAAATGTTTTTCCATTTCTAGTGGCACTTTGTGTCAGGACTCCGGCTGGCCCAACGTCAGGAGAATGCCTTTGCCATTGTCAATGCTGGCATGAGCGTGAAGTTTGAAGATGGTACAGACACGATTAAGGAATTTCAAATGTTCTACGGTAGTGTTGGCCCCACTGTTGTCTCTGCAAGCCAAACGTGCAAGCAGCTCATTGGGAGGTATATCACAGCACATCTGCATATAAAACTCAGGACTTTTTATTTTAATATTTTAATGACAATAGCACTTGTAGAATTTTTTCTGGTTATAAATATTTTATATTATTATTTTTATGTATTTACACGTGTATTTACAGTAATATATGTATTTACATATATTATTACATTATATGCAATTACAAAAAATATGTAATTACATACATAATTACATAATACATATAAGAAATTTAAGCACTGCAGAAGAATATAAAGAAAATAAAAGTCACCTAAAAGCCAACTTTCTTAAAGATACAATTCTTTTTTTTTTTTTAAGATTTTACTTATTTATTTGACACAGAGAGAGAGATCACAAGTAGGCAGAGAGGCAGACAGAGAGAGAGGAGGAAGCAGGCTCCCTGCTGAGCAGAGAGCCTGATGCGGGGCTTGATTCCAGGACCCTGAGATCATGAGCTGAGCCAAAGGCAGAGGCTTTAACCCACTGAGCCACCCAGGCGCCCCAAGATACAATTCTTTTATTGCATTTTCTATAATAAGAGGAATATACAAATTAAGTAGATAATATCTTCAAATTTTCATTTTTAATTAACCTACAAGGTAAGTCAATGTTTCTAATACTGACCTTAGACATATGAAAATGTCGTTATACTAGAAAAAGAAGATGAAATATTCAAAAAGGTTAAATGTCCTTCCTCCTATCACTCTCATTGTTTCTAGTGTTCGGAAAGTATGTTTTAAAAATTCTTCCAACCAGTGCTTTTACAATAATTTTTATCTACTCATAATATTCATTGTCAGCAGTGCAATGACACTTAATGCAGCTCTTTTCTCAGACATGAGAAAAATGAGTCGATGGTTTCAAAGCATTTCTGTGGAAGACTTTCACTTGTGAAAATGTTACAGCTATCATCAATAATTGGGTCATTTGCTGGACGTTACCCTGTACGTGTGTGCCAGGATTGACCTGTTTGCTGGGGATGCAGCAATGAACAAGACAAAGTTCCAGATCTTGAGAAACTCTAATTTTAGTACTTTGTTACCCCAGCTCTCTGAGCTAAAGTCAACCTTCCCATGCCATGGAATTACAGGTAATAATAAAGGAGGATGGTAAGGAAATTAGAAACCACCACAGCAGATTCTAGAGAAAGCTAGTGACATATCGGACGGTATTTTGTCCAGACTTGAAAGATGAATATAGATTTTCTCCATCTTCCCTTGCTCTGTCAGTTTAGTCTATCTTCCCCTCTCCTGTGACATGTTTACATTCTTTTCTTTTTTCTTTTTTCTTTATTTTTTTAATTTTATAACTACATTTTTTTTTAATTTTTAATTTTGCTACGAGGCCGTGGGATGACCACATGCTGAGTGATGCTTGCCGTTGGGTCTTGGATGAGATTTACATTCCGCCAGCAGCAGTGGGTGGCATGGTAGAGTACAGGCGAACCCTCATCATCAGTTTACTCTTCAAATTCTACCTCAAAGTGAGGCGAGGACTGAATAAAATGGTAAATGACTTCTCTGGGTCTCTGAGTACCTTGATATTCTGAGCGTGAGCCTGCATATGAAGAACTTCCCCTTCCCTTCCCTTCACTACTGCATCAAGGGTATCAGGAGGGGATGGAGCCCACAGTGTGGTGCTTCCCAGTCTCCTTTGTCTGTCTCCTTCTCTCCCCCTTCTCCTCCTGTCCTGGGCTAAGATGGGGACAATCTTGCTATTACATTTGCCCTATAGGTTGTGTGACAATACTAATATTCAATAGCAAGTTGATCTACAGTATTGAAAAACTTTCAGTAATTAAATTATAACATCTTTTCCTATTTTAAAGAAAAATTTCCTGTTAAACAATACCTTCTTTAATATTTAGAAAATGTGGCTAAGCCAAAAAGGAAGAGAAGATCCTTTGTAATCCCCTCAGCCATAGATAACCATTATTAATATTTTGGGGTATATCCTTCTAAGCTCTTCTTTATGGATATGTATATATATATATATATATATATATATATATATATATGTCACTCATATACGTCTATAGAACCATTTAGCATAGCTTGCTTATTTCACTTAGTAACAAACAGCTTTCAGTGTCATTAAATATTCTTCATGACAAAATGACCTAATGGTTGCATGATGTGTCTATGGATAGATGAGCCGTTATTTGATCTGTTCCTTATTTTTGGATATTTAGATTGCTTCCCGTTTTTTTAACTGTTTTTTTTTCTTACCTGGCCTAGTTTAAAATGACCTTCACAGGCAGTGTTTCTCAGAATGTGGTTCATGACTGTCAGTGTCCTTGTGATAAGTCATGAGCTGACCCAAAAATGGCCGATAAATGACTATACACACATTTCTTTTATGGCTGAAAGCTTTACTCTGTTAATTCAGCCAGTCCTTTTTTATTGTTTTTATTAACATTATTTATTATTAGCATTATAATAATATTCTACTATAAATTGTTGTATACTCTTATTTATTATGTATGTTCAGTATATAGGTATATAATGTATGTATCTAATATTATTACATAAAATTTATTAAATATATGTCTCTTATTTTATATTCTTATATATTATCATATGTTCTCTTACAGATTATGATTATATATTCTATCTTTATTGAAAATGAAAAAAACAAAGAAGCAAAAATTTTAAAAATGAACTATAAGCCAATAATCCTACCATAAAGACTGTTAACATTTGAAATACATACATATATAGTCCTCTTTTCTTTTTTTACAAGAAAAAGGGATCATACTGTACATAAACTTTTGTAATCAATTTTTTCACTTAATTATAATTCATGAGCATTTTTTAATATCCATAAGTACATTTCTACAAAATCATTTTTAGTAACTGCAAATATTATACCTTATGGATATTCCATAATTTGTTTAGTCAGTTCCCTCTTATTGGATATTTAGGTTAATTCTAGTTTCTCTACTATGACAAATGATCTGTAGCTGAACATCCTTATAGATTAATCTTCATCTCCTCCCTCAGTTGCTTCTTTGAAATATATGCCCGGAAGACTGGCCCCGACTCAAAAACACAGCCTCCATTTTGAAGTGTACATATTTCCACCCATTCGAAAGGAGAGCTAGTCATAAAGGAAGTCCCCACTTCCTAGAAATAGCTTTTGCTTTCCCGTGTGCATGAGCAGATACAGTCATGCTGCTGCTACTCTAGGGAGCTCAAAGCTCAGGGCTCTTTCCAAGCAGATCTGGGGACTAATATCTGGGAGAATAAATTGGATAACCTATTTCCACATATGTTTCTCCAAGCCAGTGACTCAGAATGTAAAGTTAAATGTTAAATAATCTTTTCAGGATCCCCAGAAGTTTCCTGATATCCCAGAAAAGTTCATGAGTGCTCTAGAAGATTTCCCCATAAAAACACCCCAAGGAATTCAGATGTTCCAGGTCAGTGGGTAGAATTTTTTATTTTTTAATCTTTCTATGCATTCAGATGCATCCATTATGCATGTATCTCCCTCTTTCCAATAGCTATATTTTTTTATTATTTGTAAGGGTCATGTCTACTAAAGCCAGCCAACATTACCCATTGTCACTCACACACAATTTCACAATGTGCTTGGTTTAACTTCTTTTCTTTTACTCAGGCTTCACAAGGAATTATATTCTAAATGTCTCTCCTAAACTATTTCAGTTTTGTTGCTTAAAATGTTCTCCTCTTCTTAGTGAATGTCTGTCCTCTATTCAAAACCTAGTTCTACATTCACTGCTTCTAGGAAGCCTTCCCTGCTTTAATAAAGCCATCCTAAATCCCCCCAGGAACTTGTGTATTTTCTTTGCACCATATTAGCTGGACAAACTGTTCTTTATTGCTATATGAAGTTGATAGTGTTATTTTAATGTGTGTTTGTGTGTATTCGGATACCCTTAGAAGCTTGTAGAATCTTTAAGGATGAGAACAATGTCTTCCTTTTGGAGAGGTGAGGGAGTAGATTATAACCAGAATATATCTCTTACCATGGTGCTCAATAGACATTTATTAGCTTTGACTCACAGATATGGATACCAATTGCCTATAATTTTTCTTGACATGTGAAGAAGCCAGATATATCAGACCCAATTTTCAGTGCATGAGAATGTCTGGAAGTAAAACAACTGCTTTATTCATTGACAGTGTGTGGATCCCTACCAGTCCCCACAAGACCCCATCGGCCACCCAGTCATGCACCAATCAGCCATCAAACATGCCACAGGGGAGGCTGTTTTTAACGATGACATGCCCCCTATTGCCCAAGAACTCTTCCTGGCTGTAACCACGAGCAGCAGAGCTCACGCAAAGATCATGTAAGGAAATAAAAGATGTTTCTTTGTCTTACTGGAATGCATTCACAATTTCACATTAAAAGTGAGAACTTTTATGCGGCACCTGGGTGGCTCCGTCAGTTAAGTGTCTGCTTTTCCCAGGGTTCTGGGATCGAGCCCTTCAGCAGGGAGTCTGCTTTTCCCTTTCCCTCTGCCTGCCATTCCCCCTGCTTGTGCTTTCCCTCTCTCTATGTGGGAAATAAATAAATAAATAAATAAATAAATAAATAAATAAATAAATAAAATCTTTAAAAATAAATAGACAAATAAATAAAATCGTGACCTTATTATATATTTAAATCAACTAAGAATATTCATTTCCTCTTCTGTTTGGAAATCAGTCCTTTTTTAAGCAAATTTTTGAAAGAAACTAATGCCAAGAGTCCAAACACCTGCTAAACATTGGCTCTTTTCAACATAGACATTTGTCCCATGATTTAGGTATGAGGTACATCATAGTTTTTCCCTGGGTTTGAGGAATCATTTATATTTGATGTGCACTTTCAAATTTTCCTTCCTAGATCTATTGATGCTTCAGAAGCCCTGGCCCTTCCAGGTGTTGTCGATGTAATAACAGCAGAGGACGTTCCAGGAGCTAATAACCATCAGGGAGAGGTCCTCTATGCACAGAATGAGGTGTGTGGTTTGTATGGGACCTATTATTCAAATGGTTAGAAAACCAAAATGACTATTGGTTATGACTCTAACATCCATGGACTCATGTTCATGTCACAGAAACTTAAAGGGAACCAAGGACTCCACATCAGTGATTCTCAAATTCTCTCTTGAACTGTGGACCCTTTTGGGATTCTGATCATAAGCCATAAGCCCTGTCAAAGACACCTTCTTAAAAAAAATTGTGAGAACCATAGAAGCAATATAGAGCATAGGACATTAAAAGAACCAACAGAATTCCAGGGTGACTGGATTAAAGTGTACGATATGGGAATGGTGAGGAATACATCTCAAGACAGTCAGAAGCCAGGTAATTAAGTCCTGCACTTGGTTTTTGTATCCTCTAAATCCCACTCAGTCCAGTATTTTAAATTTATTCTCATAGGTGGAAAATAATCTTTCTTTTTGTCACAAGAACCCAGTGGGTAAATGTAAGAATGTGGAAACAGTAATCCCTTTTTAATGACTCTGTGCCTTAGCTAACAGCGACATGTGGCTTTTCTGCAGGTGATTTGCGTGGGTCAGATTGTCTGCACGGTGGCTGCTGACACCTATGCTCATGCAAGAGAGGCAGCTGAAAAAGTGAAGATCACTTATGAAGATATAGAACCAAGGATTATCACCATAGAGGTAGTCAGGCCACTTCGTGTCTTCTAGAATGACAAGGGTGATATACTGCTGGCAGAACACAACTGGTAGAGTCACAAAACAGTATAATCTGAGCTCCATCTATACTCTGTTCAGTGTAATCTATAGTTTCAGAGTGAAGGCTCTAGCAATCTACACCTTGAGACATAATACTGAGAGTTTCCGTGTCTGGATTTCCCCTTCCTTCCTGTGACCACTTCTTCTCCCATTGCCTCTTGCCAAGGCATGTCCTTAGAATACAGATAAGTAACACCAGCAGAATGTCCTTATGACCTCCGTGTAAAACTAGTCAATGGGAAAATCCAGAGCACTGTGAAACTGAGAACAGTTTTTAACATTTACTGAATTACAACCTGGGTCCTCTGTCTCCTGCACACTTCCTCCAAGCTCTGGAGACAGAAAACCCAGGTTTGTATTCTGATCCATCTTTTAGAGGCCTCTTAATAGCAATGAAAGTTTTGGCAAGTCCTTAAATTCCTCTTACTTTCTCAGCTGTAAAATGGGAACTATAAAAGCACCTACATAAAAGAACATTGTGAGGGTTAGATGAGAAAACCCAAGTAAAATGTTTAGAACAGCACCTGGGAGACATGGAATGCATGCAGTAAATATTTGCTATTATTTTTGTTTCAGTTGTTGTTAGTGGGAACATGGTGGTTTGTAGCCCCAGTGTTTAGCAAAGCACTAAACCCATGGTGCACCTTATTAAATGTGTGTAATGGAGAGAGAGATGAATTGGTAGGTACATGAGCAGTATGAAACGCAGCCAGATAGGCTGCAGTCTTCAATATCCTCTGATTCTCCTTTGTTCTTCCCAAGAGTTGTCAAGTTCAAGTCTTTCCCAGTTACCTTTTAACTTCCTTTAAGTCTGCCCCTTTCTTTCCATTCTCAGTTTCACCCCCATCCCACCCTTCAACCCAGAGCTCACCATTTATTGTCAGACTTACTACAGTAACCACTTAAAGAGGCTCCTTTTTTTTTTAAAGATTTTATTTTTATTATCTGACAGAGAGAGAGATTACAAGTAGGCAGAGAGGCAGGCAGAAAGAGGAGGAAGCAGGCTCCCTGCTGAGCAGGGAGCCCAATGTGGGGCTCGATCCCAGGACTCTGAGATCATGACCTGAGCTGAAGGCAGAGGCTTTAACCCACTGAGCCACCCAGGTGCCCCTTAAAGAGGCTCTTGTACTCCATTTCAACCTATCTACCCACCACATTAACTTTTCTAAGCTGTCGTTTGCACCAGGTCACTTTTCTTATACAGTCATGTCCTCCTCGATAAGGTTCTTAGCATAGAGCTCAAAGTCTTTCATAGTCCAACCTCAATTCACCTTTGAAGCTCATCCCCCTGCTTCTTGATAGAAAACCTGCTCCGCAGCCAGCCTGACCTTGTTCTCTTTTTGGCCCCTCAGCTTGTTTTCAATCTCAAACTATTGCTTTCTGAGGTGCCCTTGACTTCAAATGATTTCCCCTCCCGTCTCTAACTGTCCTAATTCCGTGCAATTCAGCACCTAATTTAGGTCACCTAGACAAGGCCATTTCTGAGCATTTTCACCTCCACCAGCCTCCTCCTTGGACTCTCTCTATTCTCTTATCCCATCCCCCACTCACAAAGTTGACACCTGAATACCCAACTGCCTCAGGTCACCCCTCAGCAACCTAGAGGGTGGGGCCATGTTTCGTATATGCTTGTTTCCCCCTCAGCTCTTCCTCAGAGCCCTGAACAATAATCACCAGAGTCTGTAGTCCATTGTATCCTAGTTTCTGCCAACTCCCCACCCTGCTCAGATTATGTGTTGTGTTCTGTGAATATCTGAAAAAGCAAGAGCATAGCAGTTTGATGGGGGATGACTGACTTATTAGGATGTGAAAAAACAAAAGTTTTTATTGTTCCTGTTTATTTGTTTTTCCCTTGTAGCAAGCGCTAGAACACAATTCATTTTTTTCCATTGAAAAGAAAGTCGAGCAAGGAAATGTAGAGCAAGCCTTTAAATATGTTGATCAAATCCTTGAAGGTAAGTGGTCTTGGGCCAGAAAAGTAACTCCTCTGAAGTTGGAGACTCTACATTCAATCATCTGGTTTGAGAAATACTGAAACTCCAAGGCAGAGCTCTCAACCCTAGTGTGATTTTTAAATCAAAATTTAAAATGCACAAATAAAAAGTTTAAAGTTTGATGAAATTTTATGTATCTGTACAAATCTACATAAACGCTACCCACATCAAGATACAGAACACTTCCAGGGTGCCTGGCTGGCTCAGTTGGAAGAGCATGCAACTCTTGATCTTGGGGCTGTGAGGTCCAGCCCCACATTGGGTATAGAGATTACTTAAAAATAAAATCTTTAGAAATATATATATAGAACACTTCCAGCAGCCCAGAAAGCTTCCTCTTGCCCTCTTTCAATCAATAGTTCTCCCAAAGGTCTTTATCACTACAGAAAAGTTTTACCTCTTTTGAACTTCATACAAATGAAATCTTACAGTATAACTTTCTTTGTGCCTACTTTTTTTATTCAACATTCTGTATCAAAGATTCATCCACATTGTTGCATAAATCAGTAGTTCTTTTTCATCGTTTAGGAGTATTCCATTGTATCCATTGTATAAATAATTCCACAATTTATTTATCCATTCTACCATTAATGGACTATTTAGCTATTTTCACCTTGATGATGTTATGAATAAAGGTTCTATAATATTGTACATATCTTTTGGTGAACATAAGCGGTCATTTCCATTGAAATATACCCAGGAATAGAATCGCTAAATAGTAATGTTTTTCTATATTTACCTTTAGGAGTTAATGCCAAACATTAAAAAAAATTTTGTTCCAGTTGTAATCCTATTAACAATTATGAGAGTTCCATTGTTCTGTTGTTATCATCAGTCTTTTTAGTTTTATCTAATCTAGTGGAGTAATATCTCATTGTGGTTTCCATTGAATTTCTTTGATGACTAATACTGAATCCTTTTCATATGTGTATTGGCCTTTTTTAGATCCTCTTTTGTGTGATATTTGTTCAAGTCTTCTGCCTATTTTTTAATTAATTAAAAGTGATAATTAAAATTAATATATTGCTACAATTATTATATAATTAATTATATAATAATTACTTGATTTACTTATAAATTTATAGAAGGTTTCTATGTTTTTGGTATAAGTTTTTTGTTAGTTATAGGTTTTGCACATATCATCTCCCAGCCTGTGGGTTGTGTATTCACTGTCCTCATTATTCTTTTTCATGAACAAAAATTCTTGATTTTAATGAAAAACAATTTGTCAGTCTTTTCTTTATGGCGCCCAGTGTTGTTGAGCCCATGAAGAAATTTTTGCCTATCCAAAGGTCATGAATGAACATGAAGTTCTATGTTTACTCCTAAAAGCTTGATAAAATGTTTTAGCCTTGACATTGAGGTCTATGATCCTTCTCAAATTAATTTTTCTGTCTAGCACGACACAGAGGTCAAGTTCCAGTTTTTCTCAAGTAGATATCCAGTTGACCCAGCACTGTCTATTAAAAACTATCTTTTCCTTTAGTAAATTGCAGTGCAGCTTTTATGATTTTCCAGTTATCTACATATGTGTTCTATTTCTGAACTCCTTATTATATTCCGTCTGTCTGTTTATCTTTGTACTAGACCACACTGTCTTACTTGCTGTAACTCTGTTATAAGTTTTGAAATCTGAGAGCATAATGTCCTTTTGCTAATTCTTTCTCAATATGACCTTAGCTATTATAGGTTCTTCTCATTTCCATGTACATTTATTGTCAACTCATCAATTTTCACTAAAATTAACTTGCTGGGATTTTGATTGGAATTGCATAGAAACAGTATCAACTTAGAGACTGAAAATCTTAACAGCATTAAGTTCTGATCCACAAGCAGGATAGACCCTGCCTTTTATTTAGGTTTACTCTAATTTCTCCTCAGTAACTGTAGTTTTTACTATAGAGATTTTGCACATCCTTCTAAAATTTATACCTAGTATTTGGTGTTTTATGATGCTGTTATAAATGATATTTATTTTTATTTCATTTTCTATTTGTGTCTACTATATAAGAACACAATTAACTTTTATTCAGTTTTTTAATTTTTTATTTAAATTCAATTAGCCAACATATAGTACATCATTAGTTTTAGATGTAGTGTTCAATAATTCATCAGTTGCATATAACACCCAGTGCTCATCACATCACATGCCCTCTGCCACAGTTAGCTTTAATATGTTGATCTTATATCTAAGAACTTTACTAAATTCACTTACTATCTTAAGAGTCTTGTAGATTCTCTTGAATTTTCTGTATATACAAACATATCACGACAGTTTTATTTATCTTTTCCAATCTTGATACTATATTTGTTGGTTTATTTGTCTGCTTTGACTTACTGTCTGCTTTGACTTACTGAACTGGCAAATACCTAGTTAGTATGGTTTTTTTTTTAGTTTTTATTATTTATTTATTTGAGAGAGAGAAAGAGCACAATCAGGGAGTAACAGCAGGAAGCAGGCCGCTTGTTGAGCAAGGAGCCTGAGGTGGGCTTGATCTCAGGACCCTGGGATCATGACCTGAGTTCAAGGCAGACACTCAACTGACTGAGCCACCCAGGTGCCCTGATTTTTTCTTTTTTTTAATGCCAGTGCCCAGATCCCACCCCATACCAATGAAATCAGAAATTTGAGTACAGGGTGAGAACATCAGTATTTATCTAAAAGCTCCCCAGATGATCCTAAAGTGTATCCAGGATTGAGAAGCACAGCTCTTTAAAGAGAATTACTTCCAGTCTTGGGTAAGAGAAGACAGTAATTTTCACAGAATCTATTACCCTCTTCTGAAGAGTTGGAAAGTTCTGTAAGCTTTTAATCTTTTATGAAAACCTGGAAGAGAACGTTTGTTTGTTTGTTTGTTTGTTTGTTTGTTTGTTTTAGACCTTTTTGCATGTCTCACATTTTGTTGTCCAAAGAAATAATTACAAGAAATCCTTTGACCCCTGGCAAAAATAATTCCTCACTTATTTTAACAGCACAGGAAACTTTTGACTAATTTTTGTTGTTGTTATTACTCTTAATTGAATTATAGTTGATATACATTTAAAGTAAAAATACCGAAGTATTTAATATTTCATTTCATTTTAAAATAAAAATGCCTTCCAAATACTGAAACTAGAGCCAAATGTCTCTTCTGGTATAGCCTAGAAAATGATAAGGGTACACTGAGCAAGCCAAAAATTGCAGCTAAACCAGCAGGAGCAGGCTAGTTTTAAGGAAAGAAACAACCTCAGCTCTCTCATTTTAAACCTTTGTGTCCTTTCACGAACTACTGATCTATTGTGACTCAGTAATCCTGACATCATCGGACTGAAGTCCATGTTGTTACTACCCTCCGCCCCTCCCTGTTTTACAGAGGAGGAAATGATGGTTTAATAACTCAGCCAAATTCGCCAAAGAGATGATGGTGCCTGGATGTGTGGCTGGGTTAGTGTGTATGTTCAAGTCCAGCACATCACAGATCTTACCACCCCACTGGACAGATGAGGAAACTGAGGCCAAGAGAGGGAGTGAATGACCCAGGGTCACAGAGCTGGCTGTGCACAACCAGTCTTAATTAGAAAAAAGTGGTTCAACCAAATGATATAAAGTCCAGCTCTCCATAAGCTAAAGCAACTCACTCCTCATAAACCAAATACCACTGAGAGCCCCCACTGTCAACTATAATTCAATTAAGAGTAACAACAACAACAAAAATTAGTCAAAAGTTTCCTGTGCTGTTAAAATAAGTGAGGAGTTATTTTTAGCAGGGGTCAAAGGATTTCTTGAAATTATTTCTTTGGACAACAAAATGTGAGAAATACCACTGGGAGACTTTCGACTAAGCATCGTCCTCTGTTTATGCCTTACAGGTGAGGCCCATGTAGAAGGGCAGGAACATTTCTACATGGAGACTCAAACTATCCTGGCTATCCCAAAACAGGAAGATGAAGAAATGGTGCTTTACCTCGGAACACAGTATCCAAGCCATGTGCAGGTAACAGGATATTTTTGGAAAGTGAGACTCCCTATGTGGTATGCTATGAGGCCCTACAACCAGGCAATCTGCTCCAGGGGACTTTGGATTCTTTCTGTTCCTGTGACTCAAACTCTCTGTATATTTGACATAAGCTACAGTCCAGAATGAAGAAAATGGGGCAAATATTTCCCTAAAAGGACAGACTTTTCAGAGAGATATAAAAATTTTGCTACCTTCCAAAATGTGGGCAAGATTTATCTTACCTTTATAACAATTGATAGTGTAAAACCTAATGTCAGGGAGGTCAAAGCCTTAGAATTATATTTAAATTTCCCTTTGTGGTTCATTCATGTCGCTTCTCTCTTAATATTTGCATGTATTGGTGATGCATGTTTAAAGCGATTACGTTTCCAGTGCAGTAGCAGGTGATTCCCAGTCCTACTCCAGTGGTTGAGATATAAGGCATTGCTGCACCCAGGCAAGTAAAGGAAATCCTCTGACATTCCCCTCTTCTGAGATGTAGAGATGTTTGTTTTAGAATAGTGTCTGGCACAGGGGTATACTTAAACAGTTATACTGGGAAGAAAAGTAATGACAAACACTACTGAGGGGAAAAGCTGAGGGCTTCCTGGTAGAGCAGAGTGAGTTGGTATCTTGGAGTCCTGCAGAGGTGGATAGGCTCAGTGGGAAGAGGAAGCTGCTGTTCAAGGCAAAATGAAAGTTGGAGAGTACTGATATTGAGCTGGGATGTGTTTGTGGCCTCCACAGTTGCAAGTTTTGAAGTGGACAGCAGAGGAGTGAGGAGTTATGGTTTTGTCCCTAAAAAACTTATGATCTCCCACAAGTTGCCAGTATCTTTTTCTATAAATTGAGGGAGGTGATAAAGATCACCTCTGAGCTCTCTTTTGGCAGAGAGTATGCAGCTCTGGACTCCAAATGGATAAAATATATGCCCAGGTCACCATTGCTGTCTATCATCAATACCTTCTAAGATACAAATAGTTAACTTCATGAGGCATTTCTCAGGGGTAACTAGGGTACAGGGTACTCACAGCCCACAGCCCAGAACCTGGGGCAGTATCTAAAGCAGGCCCAATAAAGATTTGAATAGATAAAGAAGGTCTCTGACTGACTAATAGGCACACGAAAAGATGCTCACAGCATTGTCACTAGGGAAATGCGCATCAAAACCACAGTGAGGTACTACTCCACATTTACTAGAATGGCTGTAATCAGAAGACCGTAGTAACAAGTGTTGATGAGGATGTGGAGAAATTGAAACCTTCATACATTGCTGATGGGCATGAAGAAGGGCATAGCCTGGAAAATAGCATGGCAGTTTCTAAGGATATTAAAGATAGTGACTACATAACCCAAGAATTCTATGATTAGGTATCTACCCAAGAGAATTGAAATCATCTGCCCACACAAAGATTTATATGTGAGTGTTCATAGCAGCATTGTTTACAATAGCCAAAAGTGGACACAATCCAAATGCCCATCAATTGATCAATGGATAAACAAAATATCGTCTATCCATACAGTGGAATACTATTTAGCCATAAAAAGGAATGAAGTACTGTTGCATGCTACAACATGGACAATATGCTTTCAACAACCTTGAAACCATTATGCCAAGTGAAAGAAGCCAGTCACAAAAGACCACATATTGTATGATTACATTTATATGAAATGTTTCAAACGGGTAAATCTATGGAGACAAAAAGTAGATGAGTAGTTGCCTAATTCTAGGGGGCTAGAGGAAGATAAGGAGTGACTGCTCAGGAGATCCAGGGTTTCTTTGGGGATGCTTAAATATTCTGAAATTAAATTATGGTGATGGCTACACAACTCTAAAGATTCTAAGCTATGGAACTAAGTATGTTCTAAGTAAATGTTCTAAGCATTAGTTAAATTACAGCTTTTCTTCAACCAGGCAGAGGGGAAGTACACAGGTGAGGAACTAAACTATCAAATTGCACTTACGTGGCTTTGGGGACTTACCTTTTGCAGGAATTTGTGGCTGCAGCATTAAACATTCCAAAGAGTAGAATCGCCTGCCACATGAAAAGAACTGGAGGAGGGTTTGGGGGAAAAGTGACCAAGCCTGCTCTGCTAGGAGCCATCAGTGCCGTGGCCGCCAACAAGTAAGAGTTGCAGTAGCTGCTGTTAACGCCAGCAGTCCTGGTGTCCTTGATGTCCTTTCGGTCCTGCACCCCAGCTTCCGTCCCACGGGTCACAGTCTTTCATCTCCAAAGGTGGGGTTAGCATGTGGGCGAAGAAACACTGGACCTGAGCCTAAAGATCTGTGTTCTAGCCCTGCTCTTGAACTGCCACTCACTCACAAGGTCACCTTGATAAGCCACCTCAGTTCCGTCACCCACAACTGGGTAAAATAATATCTACCTGTCTTGTAAGATTATTGTGTAAAGTAGATGAAATCACTGTGCGTCTGGACTCAGACGTAACCATGTATTACTTTTTCATTGACTTTAACTCTTTAAGATATTTATGTTTTAAGTTGTTAAAATAAATCAAGCTGAGGTTGCCTGAGTAGAAGGAGGGTCAAAACCCTAACCTTACAAGGGATATGTTTTGTCATGAAATAACCCAGGGTCTGCTGCTCCTGGGAATGGTCACTTAGCCTCTGCATCATCCAGATGGAATAACCAGACACAGGAATAGCCATGACTTTTGTGAATGTTATAACTACTAAACCTCTCTAAATGTTCAAGAGAAACTTAACTTATCCTAGGCTACTGCTACAAAAAGAAAAACTGAACACCTTAGCTCATTGGCACTTTCTAACAGTAGAAAAGGCTGTCTAACAATAGAAAAGGGTGTGCAGACACTGGGAACATTCCTTCAGAAGCCAGAGGAGTCCTCAATGGACATTTTATGAATAGGGAACATGCATGAAAAGGAGCCTGAGCTAAACGGAGCATTGGTTCTCAACATTTCCAGCCTCAACAGCCCCCATAGCAGTTAGTTTAATGCCCCTTTTAATATCCCAAAATAAAGTTCATGATAATATAACCTATTTATACACATAATTGCAAAATAATCATACAATGCCTTAATGTTATATAAAAAAATTAAAGAAAAGTAAGTTATAATGAAATAATGTAGCATTTTGATAGATAAGTTCTCAGGCATGACTAAACCAGGATAACAATAGTAATTTTTTTTTTTTAATGTCCTCAAAACTTCTGAAATGTTGTTTAAAGGATGTGACTTCCCCCATTGAAAACCACTAACCCTGATTATCTCAAGCCCCCTTCCCCATCTCTTTGTTTCTACAATTTACGAAGCATCCAGCATATTGACAGAGTCATTTCCTATAGGACTGGCCGCCCAATCCGGTTTATTCTAGAGCGTGGTGATGACATGCTGATAACTGCTGGCCGCCACCCACTCCTCGGAAAATACAAAGTGAGTGAGATCAAAAATTTTAGGAAACTACCTAAAACACTGTTCAGCGATAACCAACAAACCAACCAACAGGAAGGCCAATTACTAAATTCCAAACCACTTGAGAGGAATATTTGGATGCTGCCTGCAACTGACCAGAATGTTCTGTTGGGATCTTAGTCAACTGGGCATCAGATGCCTCAGCATCCCTCTGGTGACTGTCACATCGAACTATGTTCATAAGTTAGGTAGACTGACAATTGTGACCACATGTGTTTGTGTACTAACATGGTTAAATTGAGAAAGTGTTTTACTTATATCACCTTGCAGATTGGATTCATGAACAACGGTGTGATCAAAGCTGCGGACATTGAATATTATATCAATGGTGGATGCACTCCTGACGAGTCTGAGTCGGTAAGAAATATGCCTTTCCCAGAGGCTACTGGTTGAGCTGTGTGTGTCACACTTTATTTGCATGAATATTTGTCATACAAAGTAGATAAATTCTGTGAAGGGTTCTAGTTAGAGATAAAATTTGGTTAAGTGGTTTTTGAATATTTGATAGATGTGAAGTTTTGTTTTGCTTTAATTCAGGTAATGGAGTTCATTGTGCTGAAATCTGACAATGCATATAATATTCCTAATTTCCGGTGCCGGGGTAGGCCCTGCAAAACAAATTTGCCATCCAACACGGCCTTCCGAGGATATGGCTTCCCTGAGGCTGCAGTGGTAGTGGAAGCTTACATGACTGCTGTGGCATCTCAGTGTGACTTATCCCCTGAAGAGGTAACAAGTCAGAACCCCCTAACAAAACAGCATTTGTTCAAATATATCTGGAGTACCTGCATATAGCATTATATCAGCTTCTAAGTAGCTTTTAAGAAATAAAGTACACCATCTGTGTATCAGTTCGCTTTGGACATATAACAAATCAACTACAAAATTTAATGGACTAAAATAACAGAAATTATTTCTTCTGGTTCTTAGTTCAGCTGGGTAGCTTTTGTGGTCTGAGCCAGCTCAACAGGAGTTTTATGGTCTAAGGCAGCTTCATTTACGTGTCTGGTGGTCACTGGGCTGATGAGGGGACATCTCAGCTGAGAAGGGTCACATCCACTTCACAGAGTCTCATCCTCCAGCAGGATAGCCCAAATTAGCTCTCATGATGGTGGGCACCGAGTTCCCAGGAGTAGCAGGAATGTGGCAAGCAAGTGTCTGCCTATAGGTATTGTCCCATGGTCCAGAGCAAGTCATATGGCCAATCCCAGAGTCAGAGTGACACCACCTAGAGCATGAATACAGAGAATGAAATGACTGCTGTTTGTGCAGACATTCTACCACAGCTCCAGATTCTGAGGAGCTGATCTGAACAGTAAAGGATGAGGAAATGTTGTGTAGGGGAAGAATAATTTTGAGTGGGGAGAATTTTGTCTCACCACTAACAAACTGGTGTCAGGGCTCACAGTAGTTTAGACCTGCTCTTTCTCAGGGTTATGGCAATGTTAACTGAGATCAGACACTTAGCCTACAGCCTGGAACAGGTAGAGTGCTCACCAGTAATTTCTATTGTTTTTGTGGTTGTCGTTTTTGTGATGTTTATACATGTACACTGCACTTGCATATTTACAGCCACTTAAATAGTTTCCTTTTTTAGAAAGACTTTCTTCATATCAGGTATATCACAAAAACCCATGCTCCACTAATGGAATAAGCATCTATCTTTAAAATCCATTCTATTGTCTTTCAGGTTAAAGAAATAAACATGTATAAGAGAATTAGCCAAACAGCCTATAAGCACACATTTAATCCAGAACCCTTGCAAAGATGCTGGAAAGAATGTCTGGAGAAATCTTCATTCTCTGCTAGGAAACTGGCTGCGGAGGAATTTAACAAAAAGAACTACTGGAAGAAGAGGGGGCTTGCTGTGGTCCCCATGAAATTTACAGTTGGGTTCCCTGTGGCCTACTACAATCAGGTGAGTTTGAGAGAGGTGTCTGTCTTCTCACCAGAAGCCCTTTTCCACATGACTGGTTGTCTGAAAATGGCAATCTTGTGCAACTAGGGATGGCCCCCTGTGGGGAGAAAGAAGAAACCAGGGCAGATTCCTAGAGCTGGGAATGAAGCGGGTTTAGGCAAGCGCTGGGACCACAGGTATCAGGGTAGATCCGGTGTGATGCAGTACCAGGGGCTCAGAAAGCCATCAACAGGCAGAGTCTAGCTCGATGGGTCTGACCTTGGGCAGGGCCCCAAACATGAGCATTGAGGTATGGGGTCTAATTTCAAATCCATGAGAGAATTGGGAGAAATAAGAAGATCTCTTTCTCTCTTTCCTCAATTCTCAGTGGCAGCAGTGGGGTCATTTGAAGACAGAGCTTTCAAAAACACATGAGAACAGACAGAGCCACCCCATTCACACAGGAACTTGGAGTTACTATGTGAAAGCTTGGTGACTGCTGTGTCTTGTTTTTTGTTTTACCTTGAACAGTGTTTCATGGGACTCTGCTTCTGATTCTGTCTTATTTTTTGCTTCTATCCCCATCAACCTCTGAACTGTCCCCTTAACAAAGCCATGCCAAGGAAGGAATAGAGGCCCCCTTTCATGGTATGAATGTCTCTCACCAGATTATCTTCCGGACACACCCTTCCTTTGCTTCCACTAACAAGGCAAAAAGCAAAAGGAGAGGGTGACAGGGGAAGGCCAGGAGCGCAGCACCTCTTGGAGCAGCTGCTGTCTTTCCCCTGGGGGTGATGTTCAAGCTAGAATAACACACAAGACCCCCCCTTAAAGGAAAAAATCTTCTGTGGACTCTCAGTGATCACTTACATTATTTATTTTGATGTTATTTAACTGTGAATAATCTCAAAACAAGGAATAAGCTTCTGATAGCTCTTAAGCTTTTATAAAATACAAAATTAGAAATTAAATAAAAGTAGTATTACAGGGAGGGTTTGTGCTATGTGAGTGCTGTGAAAGGTATAAGCCTGATGATTCACAGACCTGTACCCCTGGGGCAAATAATAATAATAATAATAAAAGTAGTATTACAAATGCCAGTAAGAAAATAGTAAAATTAACTTACTGTAATAAAAGATGTGGCTTTTTTAAGACTAAATCCTCACTCACAAAATGATGGTAGTTCCGGCTGCTGCTTCTGTACAAGGCATTTTGAAATCTTTGCCCTAAATGTCTACATAGGGTGTGCTGACTCACTGTCCCACCTCTTAAACATGCCCTGAGAGTTAAAGTAGTCCTACTTGGTAGGTGCACAGTCATCAACATAAAATCTAACATGCGCTCTGAAAGCCTGTGGCCATACTTACTGTTAGATGGTTATCGTTTACTCTTGTTAGATTATCATAAGGTGAAAACATGAAGTTTAAAAGTTCTTGTAGAGAACTTGACAGTCCTGAGAATACAGTCTCAGACTCAGGAGACCGGCAGAGCTCAATTAGTTGATATTTTCAATGCTTGGTGGCAGGAGCACAGGCATCAGCACGGGGGTCACGGTCCCAAGAGGGCACCTACGGGATGCTGGGCACATGCACCAGCAAGAGAAGAGAATTGCTGTAAAGAAAAATTCCAGAAACTTGCAAACCTAACGCAGCCCAGCCTCCTCCCTCCTACTGCCTCCTCCCTAGAGCCGCTTGCACAGGCTGTGAATCCTTCCACTGGAACAGTCAGCCCCAGAGAAAGACAACAGCAGCGAGTTTGAAGGAGACAGCCTGGCATAGGTGCAGAGGACATGGGGCTCAAGTTAGGAGTTGTGGGTGTCAGTCCTGACTCTGTCACAAACTAAGCACCTGGGTTTGACCATTCTCCTCCTCCCCAGGCTTCTATTCATTCCCCCATGCACGAAGTGAAGAATTTGGATTCAATCGGTTGATCCCAAACCTAGCCAATCATCAAAATCACCCGGGAGTTTAAAAAAACAGATGCTTAGGCTCCACTTCCCAAATTCTACTGAGTTGGAATTTCCAGAATGAGACCCAGCAGCGTTTGGAAACCACTAAAGCATCTCAAGGTTCTTCCAGCTCCTCTAGTATCCAAGGCCGTTTGTGCCTGGAAATTTACCCATACAGGTTCTATTTGCTTTAAAATTAATTTCCGTTTCCTGGAAAGAAGAAGAATGAACTATCGTACAAGTTGGGGGCTGTGGAGTGGCCTCAAAGCAATCCCACAAGACCCCCAGAAGGCCAGAGACTAGTAGGAGGGGAGATGAGCCCCCATTCCTACATTGACGTGGATGGTTTTCCAGTCTGGGTTTATTGACAGGGGTCGTCTGTCGCCCCCTGTGAAGATTTTCTTCTCCAGTATAAACAGTGAGAGATTGGCTCAATAAAGCAAAATTGTTTATCTGGCAACCTCAGCTAGACTCTCAGCAACACTTAGCCTCATCATTTTCCAAAATGGTGTAACTATTTCCCCCAGGCTGCTGCTCTAGTCCACATCTATCTTGATGGCTCCGTCCTGGTGACTCATGGTGGCTGTGAAATGGGACAAGGCCTTCACACCAAAATGATTCAGGTGAGATAGGTGCCCGTCCTCTCCACTGTGGCAAAGTATAGCCCCTTATGGTCAGCTTAGCAGTTCTGTTCCCGTCGAGCAAGAGAAATACCACCACACTACATGCACGGATCAACTGTAAGACTCATCTTGGTTTTAGGAATGCAGACTGCAGGGGGAAGGAAGTGAGTGTCAGAACTGAGGAAATATGTGATATTATTCTTCCTGAACAAAAAGAATCAGGTCTTCTGAAAAACGTGATTCCAGTTTTCAAAGATAAAATGCTTTTCAGCTGTGGCACTGCTCAAAGCAGTGCTATGTTAATTCAGATCTTCAGTTAAAAACAGATGTGCTTAAAAGGATGAGAAATTATGGCTATAGAATTCACCATCTACTTAGGAGCTCCACATGACTGGCTATTTTTTCTTATAGATTTTTTTTAAATTTATTTGACAGAGAGAGGTAGAGTGAGAGAGGGAACACAAGCAGGGGGAGTGGGAGAGGGAGAAGCAGGCTTCCCACTGAACAGGGAGCCTAATGCAGGGCTAGATCCCAGGACCCTGGGATCACGACCTGAGCTGAAGGCATACAGTTAACGACTGAGCCACCCAGGTGCCCATGACTGGACATTTCAAAGAAGTATTTCTAATACTTTTTAAAGAGCAAGAGATTATTTGCAATAGGAAATTTTTCCTTCTTTTTTAATATTAAATAAGAATTTGTTGAATATGATACCTGAATCAAATTATGGGAACAGGTATATGTGGGGGAGGGAGGTGAGAAACAAAGCTTCTCTCCTATTGAGAAATAGGGAGAAGACACTTTTCTTAAGGAAATAATACTATTTAATAGAGTGCTTGGAGTTAGGAAATTACAAAATCCGCAGGGACTTCTTTGAATATACTTTGCTTCTTTACAACAAAACCCTTCTGCCCACAAAATGTCCCACAAAAGAACCATAATCTACTAAATTATCTGTAAGTCACAAGAAGATGAAGGTAAAACAATAAGACCAGGCCTCAGCCTTGCCTGCTGCCTGTGTCCTACTAAACTAGATGTCCCAGAGTGACCGCATTGCCACATGGCTCTTATGAAACTGGTATAAAAAGCAAGCACTAAAAGATTCTTTGGTTGCTTCAACTCATAATCTACATTTGAAACCCAAGATGCTGTCTTAAATGTTTGTCCCAGTAGGACAGTCAGGTTTTATACTCAGTTCAAAGAAAAGAACTAGAAAGTTTTTAATTTGGTGGGGGGGGGTTGCTTAAAGTCAATGGAAAAAAGAATATTCTTCTGCTTCTGACAGGTGGCCAGTCGAGAACTGAACATCCCCCAGTCATACATACACCTGTCTGAAACAAGCACCGTCACGGTGCCCAATGCTAGCTTCACGGCGGCGTCAATGGGAGCAGACATCAACGGGAAGGCTGTACAGGTGACCTTTCCTTCAGTTCTCAGTCACTCAGTGACAGTGCTGGAGGAGACCTTGTCCCACCCCTCCTTTTATGGAAGATGAAACTGAGTCCAAGAGAAGTCAAGTGACTGGTTGCAGAGCATTCAGCTAATCACCTACAGAGCCAAGACTCTAAGTACAGTTTTCTGAGGCTCCCATCTGGTGCTCTTTCTGCTGTCCTGGGCTGTTTTTCATAATTAATTGTTCGGTTGCATGTGAAACCTGCAAACTTCAGCAACCTCCCTTTTTGTTAGATGAGAGACTCGCCCCCCACCCCCAGCTCTCACCCCAGCACATCACAGAAGTGCAGAGTAATCGCATCATTAACAGGGCATCCTTATTCCAGGAAGGGTTTGACTTGTCTTTTAACCTCTCTAAGGATCAGTTTCCTCTTCTGCAAAACTTCACCAAAATACAACCCATTCTGTGAGAATGGGTGGCTTGGAGAGATCATGCAACAAAGCTACCACCACCACCTCCTTCTCCCCACCCTCCAACCTGCAGAATACCACTGATTGACCATTTGTTGCTCCCAAAAGACAAACACCTAGATTTAAAGAGAAAATTTCAGCCTGCTGAATATGCCCATATATCATGTGAACCATGGATTCCCAAAGTATATTCCTTAGAACAGGGGTCCCATGATGTTCTCAGTGGAAAAAAAGGATTTTGTAGTCAATAAGTTTGGGAAATGTTATGTACTACATCCCACTCATAGAGGCTTATGATGCATATTAGCATAATAAATGCTCTGACAAGTCCTGCAGTATAGAAACCTCTTTAACTTTGTTCCACTATTTTTTCCAAGCTTGCTTAACCCTGAAAACATTTTCATTAATAAAACCCCTCCTAATATCTATAGAATCAGCACCTAAGAAAAACGGTCTAGGAAATTTTAATTTGGTTAAAACATGTAGGTGACTGAGTCCATTTTTCACCTTTTATCTAAATTCTAGTTGCTTTGCAAGGACAGGTAGCACAAAGACACCCAATGCATGGCTAGGCATAGTCTCAGGCATTGATAAAGCAGACATACTTAAAAAGAAAAAAAAAAGGAAACAATGCTCTTAGAGACATTTTTATATTTTATAATGAAGAATCATTAAAAAGTCATAAATTTGTGTGACTGCTTCACACTTATTTTATTGATCCCACATTGATTTAACGAACATTTACTGAGGGCCTACCATGTGCTAGGTAGTATAAGCAATAAGGGTAGGTAAAGCAGTAAGTGAAACAGAACCAAATCCAAAGAGCCTGCTCTCATAGAGCTTACATTCAAGCAGATAATCAATCAATCAATCAGTCCTTAAGCCAGGTCGTGAACACAGCAGGGAAAGAAGCCATGCATGTTATTTGGGAGCAGAGGGATCTAGCTTACTATGCTCAAGAAGCTGCAGCGGGCCTGGGAGACCGGAACAGAGAATGCAAAAGGGAGCAAGGTAGAAGATGTAGGAAAGATGGTAGAGGAGTGAGATTGGGGTATAAATGTTTATTCTTGAAGCTGGAAAAGGGGAGCTAGTGCACTATTCTCTCTATTTTTATATAAATATTTTCTATAATGCAAAAAAAGTGGAAAATTTTGTATCTGGCATTTAGAACTTCAATAAAGGGAGGTGACCCTACCAAATGATACTAGGTGAGAGAACTCTCCATACAAAGAAAGGAGTTCAAGAGGTCACAACAGAATGAAATTGTTCTCTGCAATATCTCACTCTTTTAAAGGGAAGACTGTCAGACTGCTGAGTATAAAGCTATGTGTAGGACTACAAGGTCAGGACATGATTAGAAGAATACCTGATATTTGGGCAGGTAGGAACCCTGTGACTTAGGTTGCCTCAGATGTGGCCCTCTTTTTGGAAGGCACCCATTTGTAATAAGGTCAGTGATTGAAAGCTGAATGAACCAGCAATGTGATTTATGAAAGCAAGGATCTCTGGGGTGCCTGGGTGGTTCAGATGATTAGGCAGCTGACTCTTGGCTCAGGTCATGATATCAGGGTCCTGGGATTGAGCCCTGTGTCCAGCTCCTTGCTCAGTGTGAAGTCTGCTTCAGGATTCTCTTCCCTCTGCCCCTCTCCACACTCGCTTGCTCTTTCTCTCTCTAAGATAAATAAAAATTTTTTTAAAAAAAGAAAGAAAAACAAGAATTTCCCTAACACATGAGAAGTCAGAAACCATTTCCCAAAGAGGGGATGATAGAAAAGAAAGAGCAAAAACTAGGAGGGGGCATGAGAGGTGATCTGAGGTTGAGATGATTATGTGAGGGCAAACATGAACTGATTCATGTTTGAATCAGGGGTGGAAGCCAAGTTGGGTCCCCCTGATACCAGGAGTCAGCAGGTGTAATCTCAAAAGTCCAAGATTTCACCTCAATCTTATTTTCACCTCACTGATAATGTCTTAAAGATTTAAAAAGCTCATTTTGCATCATCAGAAGGATCACTCTATAAGTGGAGTGTTGCCATAAGATCTCTTTGCCCACATTCAGGACCAAGAAGTAAACTCTGTGTTAAGGCAACAACAAAAGAACAGAGATGGGCTTCATAGGTAAATGCTGTTTTTTTCTTACCCAGTGAAAACCCAGTGATGGCAAGGTATAAGGTGCAGGTGAAAAATCTCATGGCAATTTACATAAGAAGAATGGAGAGAAAATTGCTCTACTGGCAGGCACGCAGCAGGCACACTGAACTCCACTGCACGTGGGCGAGAGTAGCCAAAATGGCCACATTCCAAGCCCGCAATTTAGCTTCCGAGAAACAACATCATCAACCAACAAAATTAATGTTGTTATTTTGAATTTTATTGGTGTATAGATTGGTTTGTGTGCTTTGTATTTTTATGTTTGCTTTGCAGGTTCAAAAGGGCTATAACTCTAAAGAGACTTAACAAGCTTTATGTTAGCATATATTAAAACAAACTTATAATAAAAAATAATGGACTGCAACACCATAGGATCCACATGAATATTAGTTTCCTTCAAAGGGGTTCTCTACATTACTCAACTTTAAGAAACCCTGCCTAGAGAACTAGCAGGCAGGCTCTCGAAACTGACAGATTCCATTTGAAATGATTTGAATATTTAACATTTTGCTGTTTCCTGTGCCTTTTACTTCTGATGTCATTTCAAATATTTATTTTTAGAATGCCTGCCAAATTCTTATGGCCCGTCTTCAGCCAATCATCAGGAAAAACCCTAAAGGGAAATGGGAGGACTGGGTGAGTGTTCTCATTATTACCCCTACCAGGAAAAGGCAGATAAATCCAGATGGGCAATGGCCCTAAATGCCTGGGCTGATGGGTGGTGCCCATTCAAGAAACAAAGCATTTATTAACATTTACTTCTGCTTTTCTGAAAAAGAAAAAGTGATGTCTGAATTCGCTGAAACTTGACTTTATTTCAGAGCTTGATTTATCACAGAGAATGATAATAGCATGGGCTCTAAAGTAAAACACACGTTAGGATTACTGTCCCTGCTCTGTCACTACAAGCTCTGGGAGACAAGTTTCATCCTCAGTGCCTCAGGACCTTGGTTTTCTCACCAGAGCAACAGAGATGATAGCAGTCCTACTATCAAAGGATTACTCTTATTTTTAATTATTATTATTATCATTATTACCATAGTATTCTTATTCCCAGCTCTACCCAGGTTACTCTAGGAGGGAAACTGACATGCTATACTGAGTGACAGCCAATCAGATTATTTGGGGAAAAAAGCAGAGTAAAAGCACATACATATATAGACACATTCAGACACATATAAACATACATGTGTATATATATATATACATATCTGTGTAGATACTTATATACAAAAGTACGTGAATATGGTCTAGCCCCCTCCTTAATTTAAAAAGCCTAAAAGGGTTAAAAAATAACTTTAAAAAATAAACTTTACACTGTGCAACCCAGAACAACAGAGGGCCTCAGAGCATAGCTAGCAGCTGTCCCTACACATCTTTCTGGAAAAGCATGACCCGTGGCTTGTACAAGGCATATGTCTCCACTGAGGTTAATATAGGTAGAAAGCTTGTTCCAAACAGGAGGAGGAAGGTATTTTTTCATTACTTTCCCTCAATTTATATTTCCTTGTAACCAATCATCTCTTCCAGATTGCAAAAGCCTTCAAAGAATCCATCAGTCTCTCAACTACTGGATATTTCAAGTAAAGGACATTTTACTTTGGGTTATTATAGCTGGGCAGAGACAGTACTCACTCAGCAGTCCAAACAGGTGCCCTTCTGGGTCCCCACTGTCAGCCCTCAGTCCTGATGCATGGCGGGAAGGCCAGGGACTCCACCAGGAGGGACACCACCCCTATTTACACACACTCTGACCCATTCCGGTAACTGCCTGCTGGATGGTAGGGCTCAGACACTGGTGGCATTTCTCCCCAGGCCTGCGGTGGAACCATTGCAACTCTGATCACATACCCCGCTTGCCGAAGGGGAGGGAGGTCAGCAGCCATGGGGTGGGTGCTCCCTTCATTCCCAGGCCCCACAGTACAGGAGGCAATGAGACCACTAGTGAGGAAAAGGGCCTTTCCTTTTCACAGCTGATTTCTCTTCTCAGAGGCTACCAGACATACATGGACTGGGAGAAGGAGAAAGGTGAGCCCTATCCATACTACGTTTATGGAGCAGCCTGTTCTGAGGTTGAAGTGGACTGTCTGACCGGGGCTCATAAGGTAAAGAGCAACATTTGTGTTCACCACCTGCATAGTGTAAACACAAACACTGATGTGTTTTCCATGCTGTACATGATAATCGACTTGATCCTCCAGGTTGTAGAACCAGGGACAAACAGATAAGTTTAGTAAAGATCTGTTTTAAATAAATCCTGTTTCCCACTGTGTATTTTCTCTTGGAATAGCTCCTTAGGACTGACATCTTCATGGATGCTTCTTTCAGCATAAACCCAGCCGTGGACATCGGACAGGTGCGTGATGCCAGGACCCTCTGACCACAGGAACTTTTGGTCAGTTCCATTCAGAAAAGTATTTCCCAGAACCCTCCAAATGTCATTTATACCTGGTGCAAATACTCTGCAATATATATTGTATATTTGACATACACAAATAGATAAAATATTGGAAGAAAATTCAAGAAAATGTTAACAATCATTGTCTTTGTATGGCAAGAATATGTGTGGCTTAGCCTGCTTTATAATTCTCTATGCCTTCTAATTTTTCTCATGAATATTAATATGTTCAAAATTAGGGAACGCTATATAAATATATAATAATAAAGGTACATTAGTATTCACATTAATATTAAATTTAAACAGACTGCAATTTAGGGAAATATAAAGAAAGAGAAATACTTAAACATAATTTTTTGCCTCCTGCCAAATTTAATTCTGATTTTGATCTCACAAACAATAAAATTAATGCACCAAAAATCTTTTTAAACTTTGAGTTAAAACCTTTCCAGCTGTTGGTGTAGCTTTGCTTTTTTCTAGCCTTGTTACTGAAGGTGGAGCCAGTGGACCAACCCCAGACCTACTAACTGGCCCCCTGGTGAGGCAAGGCAGCTGGTCCCCGGGCTCCACCTGAGTAGCATGCTGGAGCCGTTAAGCAGCTTGGCATCATATCTGACAGACACATGGTGCTTTCATCTGCCAACAGCTTCCCAGCATCCTAAGTCCTACAAGACTAGTTTACCTGGGTTGGCCATTGGGCTTTATAAGGAACAATTTTATTGATCCCTCTGTGCTTCTCAAAATGTGGTCCTCAGACTCTGAAACAGAAGTACTTGTAAGTGTTTATTGGAAACATGGATTCCTGTACCCAGGAATTTAGCCCAGGCTTAGACCTGGTCCATCCTAACTTTGTTGGGCTGAGACAGAAACTGGCACATTTAACCTGCACCTGAAATTCATCTTAAGCCTATAAAGTTTGAGAACCACAGCTCACCCAGTCCTCACCTCCCCTTCCCTTTCTTACCCACTCCTCCCAGCTCCTTTCTGCCTCTTTGTCATTTAAGCAAAGGCAGAAAGGGAGATGTCATGATTAGGAAAACCCTGCATTTGTCTCATTGGAAAAGGAAAGAAAATGAGAAGTATATTAGACTTGATCTCTTGGACTTCAATCTTTTCCTTTAGAGATAAGCATTTGGAAATATCCAAATGTAGAATTTAGATTTGTATATCTTATTCCTTAATTTTACATTTTCAATAAAAGGCAACCTGTAACTCCCCTTCAATTCTTTAACCTCCAGGCAGACTCCCCTTAAACCTTTTACCTAGGACATATTAGTTTGTAAATAGAACTCAACATGAATTTTAATAAAAAATATTTAACTTAATAAAAGCTTTTCCATCCCATCTTGTTTAACATTTATCTACTTTCCATGGTAATTTATAAAGGGAAGTAAAGAAATCCAGATATTATAATAAGCTACAGTGTTCCATTTATTCTAATTCATGTTCCTTTAATGTCAGCTTTGTTTCATCTAATTCAACAGACATTTATTAAGAACCTATGTACCAGGCTTCATGCTAATAACAGAATACAAGAAGGCCAAGACCTCAAAATGCTCATAAACATGAGAGAGAGCAAGGTGGAAGAGGTGAACAAAGAAAATACTCTCTGAGAGCCACCATAATGAGGGAATGTGTTCAAGATGCAGGAAGCTTGGAGGAAGTAGTTTCTAAATCCACCCAGGAGGTGGTAGGGGGATCCAAAAGGCTCCAAATAGGCAGGAACTTGGAGGATGACTAAGAACTCTCCAGGGGGACAAGCTGAGGTGGGGATCAGTGAAGAAAATCAGGAGAAACCACAATACAAAGACTTGGAGGTCTGGATGAAATCTGGTGGGCTTGAGAATTACCCAGAACTTACCAAGTATCAGGTACCTGGAGAGTGGGTCACCTGGGAAAGAAGAACTAGGGATGAGGCCAGGCAGGATGGCAAGCACGAGAGCCTGAAGGACCCTTTGTAAGTCCACCCCAGGCTGTCAAGAATGGCTCATTATGGTTCAGAGAAATTGTTCCATTTTCAGTCACATTGGAATATTTAGTAAAGTGATATCATATACTTATAAACTGTGAAATTTTTGCCTGTAGATTGAAGGAGCATTTATCCAAGGCATGGGATTTTATACCATAGAGGAACTGAAATATTCCCCAGAAGGTGTGCTCTATTCTCGAAGTCCAGATGACTACAAAATCCCAACTGTCACTGAGATACCAGAAGAGTTCTATGTCACTTTGGTGCGTTCCCGAAATCCTACAGCCATCTACTCATCCAAGGTAAGAACACAAGACCTCTATATTAGTTTGTAGGGCTACCATAACAAAGTACCACACACTGGGTGGCCTAAACAACCTTAACAATGATACATTTTCTCACATACTGGAGTCTAGAAGTCCAAGATCTAGGTTTGATTTCTTCCAAGGCCTCTTTTTGGCTTTCAGTTGGCCACCTTCTCCCCGTGTCCTCCCACGGTCACCCGCTCGGCCTGCACATGTCTGATGTCTCTCTCTGTATGTCCTAATTTCCTTTTCTTATAAAGACATCAGTCATATTGGAATAGGGCCCACCCTAAAAACCTAATTTTAACTTAACCCCCACCTCTTTAAAGTCCTTATCTCCAAATATGGTCACAGTCTAAGGTAGGAGTTAGGACTTCAACATATGAATTTTGAGGGAGCACAGTTCAGTCTATAACATCCTACTCTTTCAGGAAATAATGATCTGAGCACAGACCACAGACCAGAATACTTTGAAGGAAGAAAGAAAAATCAGTACAAAGAAGCTTTGGTGAATCATTCAAAATATAATGCCCCCTGAATTTGCTTACTTCTTTGAGTTGAAAATCCCAATAGGAAAAGGGAAAAGAAAAGCAAATTCATGGCAGAATGATCACTGACTTCAGAAGACCGTGTATACTCTTCACTCATGAGAGCGAGCATGAAACAAATTTAATCGGACAAGAAAGGTCAAGGAAGAGTCAAACATCTTGGATCATTAGGCTAAGTGTCACCATGAGATAAAACTGAAATTATAGGCAAATTTCACCAGCCCAGAATTTTCTTTTCTGCACCCTTCTCGCATGTCCTCCAGGCTCAATTCTTTCTTGTTTATCTGCCTCTCTCCACACCTCCCCAAACCTGGAACAGGCTTTCAAACCGGTTTCTCAGTATTTGCTCTGAGCTGTTAATAGCTGCTGATATAAGAGGTATTGACTCTTCATTCCCTGGAATAGATGGGCGCTAACTGGCCCATAAAGACCACTGGTGAGGGTTCTTGAATACAAGTGCACAAAAAAACACAACTTCCCCCAACTTAAGTTCTATTCTGAGCCCACATCTGGCCAGACAGATGGCAGGCTAACCTTAGATTTTTCAGGAAATTGCCTCTCCTTCTTTAAGTAGGTCAAGATTGGGAAGAAAGCAAGACTCCCTGTTTGAATGACCCCATCTCTACTTCTGCACCAGGAGCATCTCTAAAGACCATCCTGACACAGGGTGCAATCCTGCCTTTTAGGGTCTAGCCACTTCCTTGCCAGTTTGCTCTAAATAGGACATAAGATCTTTCTGCTCCCCTCCTCTTCACTTCAGAGGAAACCCCTTCTTCTACCAACTGTACCTCTCCCTCTACATTTGCTTTAGAGGAAAAATCAAAGCCAGGGATAGGCTTTATTTGCTTGGAGATAAAGGCCAGTCTCTCCACTAAGGCCCTGAGCACAGACCCACAGACCAGATTACTTTGAAGGAAGAAAGAAGAAAAATCAGTACAAAGAAGCATTGGTGAATCATTCAAAATATAATGCCACTACACTATTAATTCAGAAACATCCAACACACACCAGGGAAGTTAGCACACATGCAACTTCAACAGTTTACTCTTTTTTTTTTTTAAGATTTTATTTATTTATTTGACAGAGAGAGACACAGCGAGAGAGGGAACACAAGCAGGGAGAGTGGGGGAGGGAGAAGCAGGCTTCCCGCTGAGCAAGGAGCCTGATGCGGGGCTCCATGTGGGGCTCGTTGTGGGGCTCGTTGTGGGGCTGGATCCCAGGACCCTGGGATCATTACCTGAGCCAAAGGCAGACGCTTAACGACTGAGCCACCCAGGCGCCCCAACAGTTTACCCTTTAGAGTCAATTACCTCACTGTCTTTTAGGCTCAGCTACAAAGGTTGTGGTTGTTTTGTTTGGGTTTTGAGTTAAACAAAAATGATCTGGAGCCCAAAGTGGAATATTCTAGAGGGCACCACGGGCTCTTGTCTTCAGGATTTTACCTGGGCAGAGGAGCAGGAGGTTTTAGCTTCCTCACTATCCTGATGTCCTGGGGTATCTTCATGAGCTTCTCTGAGGAGGACCCCACACACAAATCAGCATGGGGGGAATTTGGTCCTGACAATTCAGACAAAGTCCATTCTAAGGATTATACAGCCAGAAGAAGTGAGTGTGTGTGTATGTGTAAGCGTGTGTGTGTGTGTGTGTGTGTGTGTGTGTGTGTGTGTGTACACAAATTAGTCCTAAGAGAACTGTGCATTTCTGACAGCCTTTTGCCCTTCTCTCAGGGGTTGGGTGAGGCTGGAATGTTCTTGGGATCCTCCGTGTTGTTCGCCATATTTGATGCAGTGACTGCTGCCCGCAAAGAGAGGGGGCTGACCAAGACCTTCGCCCTGAATAGCCCAGCAACTCCTGAGTTTATTAGGATGACTTGTGTGGATCAATTTACTGATATGGTAAGGGTGGTGAGGAGAGGTCCCTGATGTAATTACCGCTTACATGGACTTTCAGGTTCTTATTATGGATTTGGTCTACCATGATAAAACCCCAGGGCAGGCTCATCTTTTCCAATGAAAATTCTCACTCTGTCTTTACCTGCTACTACCTATATACTTTAAAGTAACTGCAAAGTGAGTGAACCTCTTCAAATGATGGCTAGTTTAAGACCCCAAGGAAAGCAGACTCAATGGAGCCAGTGCTAGTAGCAAATCCACATGGTAACTAACTTCTTGAAACATTTTATCAAAATGCAGTGATGTGGTATTGTGATCATCTTAATAACTAAATTAGATGAAATAGATATCTGATCTGGTCAATTATTCAGGAAGAATTTGTTAAGCAAACTGGTAAAAATAATTTGAATTAAAATATCAAAGTCACTGGGCACTCTTTAATATGCCTTGTTATGACACACTAATAGAACACAGTTTCATTTTCCAGCTGCTGAAAAATATGTCTAGAACTATCATCAGAGACTATTCCTTTATTGAACTGCTTACTGCAGCCCTTACTGAAGGTCTAGTATAAAATTAGACTGCACTTTATGCCTTTGAAAGTACAGGGCTTCTGCATAAGATTCATCTTATCCCAAACATAAGAAGTTTATGAGGATAAAAAGATTTATGACTCAAGAATTGAAAGGAATAGGAAAACTATATATATATATATATATATTTTTTTTAAAGATTTTATTTATTCATTTGACACAGAGAGAGAGATTACAAGTAGGCAGAGAGGCAGGCAAAGAGAGAGGAGAGAGGAGGAAGCAGGCTCCCTGCCGAGCAGAGAGCCCGATGTGGGCCTCGATCCCAGGACCCTGGGATCATGACCTGAGCCGAAGGCAGCGGCTTTAACCCACTGAGCCACCCAGGCGCCCGGAAAACTATATATTTTTGATAAGAATAAAATGGACATTGGCTTGTTCTTTTTTAAAAAACAGTTTTTCTTCTGAATTACAAGTTTTTCATATATAGCATTTTATTAATAATTATCTTCCCTCTTTTGATTTTTTTTAGATTCCTAGAGATGATCCTTCAACATTTACACCTTGGTCCATCCATGTGTCTTAATCCTACATTTCTCTTAGACAATGAAAGAATACATGATAGACCTTAAAATTTTTAAACCAGAGCAAAGTATAGATTAGCTCCTGATTGCCAAGGATAATTTTAGTATCTTTTAGCTATTCTCTGTGGTTTAGGTCGCTGCATGATTATGTTTTCGGATGTAAATTTATACCAAAATATAAAATGAAGCTTGGAATCATAAATTCTTCTTTTCATTTATATTATCCTGAATATTGACAACACCATGATTTTAAAACAAGGTAGAGTTTTCATTACCATGGAACAACTCAAGAAACTGCTCTTGGTTTGTTCTTCAGAACTCTGATCACTCCTAAAATCATCCACCCCCAAAACTCTCAGGATTGGATTCCCAAAGCCAATGGTGTGATGGTGATGACCAGGTCACCTGGAAAAATTCATGATTGATAGTGTTGGGCAATTTCTGTGGTGTAAACACACCCACCTTGGCCAATTCCAAGTCATTAACAATGAGGTCTCTGAACATGGAGTTGGAAGAAATGTCCATAATTGGCTCTTGTGGTCTCCAGCACTACAGGCCCACCACAGTCCTCAGGTTCCTGCCACTTCCATGTGGCCTGTTTAGATGAGGCTTAGGGGTATAAATAGTCCAAAACTTCCAGCTGGTCCTCATCTGCCATGAGCTATGCTTGTAGTACAATGTCTTCCTTTCCTGAGAAAGCACACAGGGTAAAACAGTGATCTCAAATCATCCTGCAGTCCCTTGATTTGGCTTAGTGTCTGAAAGATGAAATCGGTACCACCTTCCTTTTGCCATTTCAGAGGAGCACAGAAATCCAGAGGTTTTTTGTTTTTTGGTTTTTGTTTTTGTTTCTTTTTTCCCAGTTGTTTCTTAGCTATTTTGCATTACATTTTCCTAAGGAAATGCAGGGTTATGCCAGAGAAGATGTTCAGTCCCTATGAGGTTTGAAACAAAATAAACTAAATCGCTTGTTGGGATCTGTGTGCTAGATATCAAAGCTCTGCATTTATTCACAGTACTTTTGTGGTAGAAGAATAAGCATGAATAACTGTTCATGTGTGTTTGAGACCAGATTGGGGGAAGAGAAGGCTGGCAGTAGAAAGGAAAGGCTTCTTTCCAAAGAAAAGTCTCACCAGTCAGTGTCTCTTATTCTAAGAGAAGTATGTGTATGTATGTGTGTGTGTGTGTGTGTGTACACGTATATTTTTAAATGTCTGTTTGAATTCACCCGATAATTTAGTTTACCTAGAATCCAGCCCACACAAACTCATTGTGCCAGACAGAACAGCAAGAATAGGATTACTGGTATTTTTTTTTAGCAGTAAAAGAGGAAGACACATTTATCACAGACACAAATTAATTTAAAAAGTATTGTACTTCACAGACCATGTGGTCATAGCCTCTGAAAATGCAGAAATTAAGTCTTTACAAAATAAGTCCGTTCATTTCAGCAGTACTTAATTAACTTGGAGAATTGGAGCTTGGGATAAAGTATTTACACAAATAGAACATTTTATAGCATAGCACTTTCCAAACATAGGATTAAAATTCTAATTCCCTTAAAATTTGACAATTTTTAGCATCTATTATATTAAAACTTAATCCGTAATACTAACTTAGATAAGAATCTTAAAATTTAATTATTGACTGTCTCTTTTAAAGTATTATCACAGTGATAGTTGCACAGAAGTGTAAGATATGATCTTTCTAACCAGTGATCCATAAATGTCAAGAGCACTTTCAATGGTTAAAATGCATGATCATTAATAACTTTGGGCAAAACTGCCATTGCTTTTTACTTAGAAACTTCCCACAGCTATTGTTTAATTGTGGGTTCAATAAATGTTCATCAGAAGAGAAATAACGTGGGGCAAGTCTACACTTGCTGTGCTCCTCCTTGCTCCGTTCGACCTGTGAGGCCAAGGATGTCTTACATCTCCTGGACCAGAAGTTTATGACGGACCAGTCTTGTACAGTCTTACAAAAACACTGGGCAAATGAAGCTGAGTAAATAGTAATGGGGGAGGGATTTGAGTTCTGTTTAGTGTCTTGAACCTGCAGACACTCACACACACTCAGGTTTTAGAAATGAGATTTGTCAAAAAGACGGCTGGGACAGGAGGCCTGGAATATCTCCCTTGTTTCTTTTAAGGAAAAAATCTTTAAATCCTCTGCACTTGCTGCTTTCAGTGATGTAAATTGGCCAAATTCCTCATAGTATCAGAACACTTGGAATCACAGGCTAAGTTTCCTGGAAGCAGATGCTGAGGTAGAGTATGGAGAGCAGGATGGTTTTCAGGGATCAACACCTGAGACAGGAAGGTTGGAGAAGCAGAATTGGGCAGAGGGAGAGATCAAGCAAGACCCTGGAGGCGTCAGGAACTCAGCATGGAGCCTTGGAGCAAGTGTTGCCCCCAGGACTTGTCCCCCTTAGGCTGAAATGGACAGACCTGTATACCCCTCAGTCACTCAGTCATGGGTGGGACTGCCCCAGGAAGGGCACGGCCTTGAGGAAGGAGGCTCTCTGCCCCTGAGGCAGACCCTGAGGGAGCTCCCTTCTATTTGCTAGATGGGATGCTGCTCAATTCATGAATTGTTGCATAAAGCCAGTTAGATCCTTACATTTACTCAGCTGAATTTGATTTTTTTCCCCTGAATTTGATTTTTTGACAGTATCTTGTATCAAATACATAATAGAAACTTAAACTATGGTTTCCATCTTTTCATTATGTTTGCTGGTTTGTTCAGGGATGAATAATTGCATTTCTTCTCTTAATTTTAAGATTCTACTATAACATTAGTTTTACCTTTCCATGTACTTTGAGAAACAAACACATATTTCTCTACCAGTATTTGAACACAAGAAACCGATATTCCCCATGAAAAGTTACTCTCCTGGCCCCCTGCTCTATCTGTCCTCATATTTCCACCCTTTGCCCCAGTAAAATAATACTTTTGTAACTTTTACTTTCCCCTCTCCCCAGCAACCCCCAACCCTTAAGTTGCTGAGGCTGTGGTGTGTTTTGTCCCAGACTATTAATTGAATTTCCTTTACTATATGACTCTTTAGCATTTATATTACACTTTCCCTAATGGCCTGCCCTATCCACTCAAACTTCCTCTCCCTTTCCCTTTCCATCTGAATTACTTTATTGTTTGATCCTTTTCCTCAGGTGGGATGGTCTTTAGCCAGGAGGGAAGAGGATATTTTGTTCCACCTACATGGTCCCCATTGCCCTTCTTTCCTCTCAGAAACCTGCAGCTGCTAGTCTCCTGCCCTCTAGCAGCCACTGTGGCAGCTGGAAGTTTGATGCCAGGAGGCAGGTGCTCACCAGGCCCAAAATCTGCAGGTGCCTTGATCTAGAGATAGGACCTGGGAGAGGAAGGGAAGGAACCTCATAGTCAAAACGGTTGAGACTAGAGGGTCTGAATATAGGTGTTTAATGACCAAACCAAGGGTCCTAAAAGAGCCCTGTTACCAGTCCTCTTGCCTGTGTTCTACCTTGGGGTTTTGAAGAGCTCACCACAGAATGCAATACCCTAGGGACACTGAAGTCATGGCCAGTATTTTTCCATTTATATCTATCTGCGAGCAGGATTTGTTGCAGGTTTTTTTCCAGAAATAGGTTTGTTCCCCATTGTTGGGGAAGGCAGTGTCACATCCAATATTAATTCTTCCCTTGGGTAACAGGGACTTTTTGATGCAAGTCTTAAGACTTTCTTTTTATAACAAACATAGAAACTCATTGGTCAATATATGTCAAGTTTCTTTTACCAGAATAATCCATTTTAAAGTGAAGAAATTTAGAATTCCCTTTTCATAAAGGAGGAAAAAGAGCAGTGGTGGGTTTTTTTCCTTTGTCTTGACTAAGATCTGAGAGTCAGGAAACCTTGGCAGAGACTGCATGCTACCTTCGTGCTGTGGGGCAACCTTTTGTTCACTCTGTAGTGAGTCATTTTACACTGAGTTCCCCCAGAGCCCTGGGGCCTTCTGAAGGAGAGAAAAAGAGAGGACTTAGGGCCTCACCCCCAACCCTCTGGGCTAAACAGTAATCCTTTTGTTTAATTTGTTTACACTTTATAAAATTTCATTCAAATAAAAGTTTCCCTGGCTGAAACAAGTTTGAAAAACACTCCTCTAAAGCCATTCAAGATCAGATTTCAGTTTCCCAGCAATTAATGTATTTGGTTCCGTAATTCTAACTACTTTTATATCTTCCAAATCTAATACCATAATCACATTTTAGTACCCTAAGACTTCTTCTATGTTAAATGCTTGTATTTTATGTTAACACTGAAGGATTTATTCCTATAAGTGTTTTGAAACTCCATGATCCATGCTTTTCTTTTTTTTTTTTTTAAGATTTTATTCATTTATTTGACAGAGAGAAAGAGATCACAAGTAGGGAGAGAGGCAGGCAGAGAGAGGAGGAAGCAGGTTTCCTGCTGAGCAGAGAGCCCAATGTGGGGCTCGATCCCAGGACCCTGAGATCATGACCTGAACCAAAGGCAGAGGCTTAACCCACTGAGCCACCCAGGCACCCCTGATCCATGCTTTTCATCGTCAGTGTGCATGCTCCTGTCAATGGAAACCATGAGCTCTTGGTGTTCACTAGTTTCCCTCTCCTAGGGGCAGAGCCAGGTGGTGAATGGACTGTGGAACCTGAAAAACAATCCCTGTGTCAGTTTTTCCCTAAATGGAAGCAGTCATAAGAAGAGCCTCTGTCTCCACTTTTTCTCTCTCCAGGCTGCCTCCCCTCCATTCATAGATCTCACAGAATCAGCTCCCACTCATCTGTCAGGACTAGATGTCCCTTCCTCAGGCCTTCCCTGATCCCCCTCCCCAAAACAAAGCTAATCCCCTTGCTCTATGCTTCTTACAATGATAAATATTTAATGGTATGTCAGTACCTACTGGGTGAATGAATGAATGAATCACTAATGCTTCCTTCACTTAAAAGTATCTTAGGTAACCAGTCAGGCATATATCCATCCCCTCAGTAACCAAGTTGTCATTCATGCTGAGCACTGTGGGGGATACAACCAGCTATTCTAACTTCCAAGAGCTTGTTCCATAATTGGGAAAATGAGATGCAAACATCAAGTAGACAACCAACTATTAGTGGCAGGTAAGAGGCTAATTTCCCAGTTCCTGGTTTATTAAATGAAAAGTAAAGAAGTCGGTTGGATCTGCAGGTGCTTTTAGAATTGATAGAAAGAAGAGAGAATGAAAATGAAAACACAACTGCTCAAAAACCTTTGGGATACAGCAAAGGTGGTCCTAAGAAGGAAGTACATAGCAATACAAACCCTTCTCAAAAAACAAGAAAGGTCTCAAATACACAACCTAACCCTACACCTAAAGGAGCTGGAGAAAGAACAGCAAATAAAGCCTAAACCCAGCAGGAGAAGAGAAATAATAAATATCAGAGCAGGGCGCCTGGGTGGCTCAGTGGGTTAAAGCCTCTGCCTTCGGCTCAGGTCATGATCTCAGGGTCCTGGGATCAAGGCCCGCATCGGGCTCTCTGCTCAGCAGGGAGCCTGCTTCCCCCTCTCTCTCTGCCTGCCTCTCTGCCTCCTTGTGATCTCTCTTCCGCTGTGAAATAAATAAATAAAATCTTTAAAAAAAAAAAAGAAAAGAAACAATAAATATCAGAGCAGAAGTCAATGAAATAGAAACCAAAAGAACTGTAGAACAGATCAATGAAACTAGGAGCTGGTTCTTTGAAAGAGTAAGGTTAAAAAAACCCTAGCCAGACTTGATCAAGATGAAAAAGAAAAGAGAAAGAACCCAAATAAATAAAGTCATGAATGAAAGAGATCACAACCAACACCAAAGAAATACAAACAATTATAAGAACATATTATGAATAACTATATGCCAATAAATTAAGCAATCTGGAAGAAATGGATGCATTCCTAGAGACATCTCCCAACAAATGAGAGTCCAAAGCCAGCTGGCTTCCCAGGGGAATTCTACAAAGCATTTAAAGAAAAAGTTATACCTATTTCTCTGAAGCTGTTTCAAAAAAATAGAAATGGAAGGAAAACTTCCCAACTCTTTCTATGAGGCCAGAATTACCTTGATCCCAAAACCAGGCAAAGATTCCATCAGAAAGGAGAATTACAGACCAGTATCCCTGATGAACATGTATGCAAATATTCTTACCAAGATACTAGCCAATAGGATTCAACAGTACATGAAGGGATTATTCATCACAACCAAGTAGGATTTATTCCCAGGCTGAAAGGATGGTTCAGCATCTGGAGATCAATCAATGTGATACACTACCATAAATAAAAGGATAAGAATGATGTGATCCTCTCAGTAGAGGCAGAAAAAACATTTGACAGGGTATAGCATTCTCTTTTGATTAAAACACTTCACAGTGTAGGGATAGAGGGAACATAACTCAGTATCATAAAAGCCATATACAAAAAGCCCACAGTGAGTATCATTCTCAATGGGGAAAAACTAAGAGTATTTCCACTAGGTTGGGAGCACAACAGGGATGTCCACTATCACCACTGCTGTTCAACATAGTACTAGAAGTCCTAGCCTCAGCAGTCAGACAACAAAAAGAAACAAAAAGCATCCAAACAGGCAAAGAAGAAGTCAAACTCACTCTTAGCAGATGATATGATACTCTCTGTGGAAAACTTAAAAGACTCCAACCCAGACTTGCTAGAACTCCTACAAGAATTCAGCAAAGTGGCAGGATATAAAATCAATGGACAGAAATCAGTTGCATTTCTATGCACTAACAATGAGACAGAAGAAAGAGAAATTAAGAAATTGATCCCATTTACAATTGCTCCAAAACCACAAGATATCTAGGAATAAACCTTACCAAAGAGATAAAGGATCTGTAGTCTGAAAACTATCAACACGCAAGAAAGAAATTGAGGAAGACACAAAGAAATGGAAAAGCATTCTATGCTCGTGGATTGGAAGAACAAATGTTGTTAAAATGTCTGTGCTTCCCAGAACAATCTATACATTCAATGCAATTCCTATAAAAATACCATCAACATTTTTCAGAGCTGGAAAAAATCCTAAAATTTATATGGAACCAGAAAAGAACCTAAATACCCAAAGGAAAGTTGAAAAGGAAAACTAAAGCTGGTGGCTTCACAATTCCAGACTTCAAGCTCTATTACAAAGCTGTGATCATCAAGACAGTATGGTACTGGGATGCCTGGGTGGCTCAGTTGGTTAAGCAGCTGCCTCTGGCTCAGGTCATGATCCCAGGGTCCTGGGATTGAGTCCCACATCAGCCTCCTTGCTCTGCAGGGAGCCTGCTTCTCCCTCTGCCTCTGCCTGCCACTCTGCCTGCTTGTGCTCTCTCTCTGACAAATAAATAAATAAAATCTTTTAAAAAAAAAGAAAAAGACAGTATGGTACTGGCACAAAAACAGAAGCATAGATCAATGGAACAGAATAGAGAACCCAGAAATGGACCCTCAACTCTATGGTCAACTAATCTTTGACATAGTAGGGAGAATAACCAATGGAAAAAAGACAGTCTCTTCAACAAATGATGTTGGGAAAACTGAATAACCATATGCAGAAGAATGAAACTGGATCATTTTCTTACATCAGACACAAAAATAAACTCGAAATGGATAAAAGGCCTAAATATGAGACAGGAATCCATCAAAATCCTAGAAGAGAACACAGGCAGCAACCTCTTTGATGTTGGCCACTGCAATTTCTGGCTAGACATGTTTCCAAAGGCAAGGAAAACAAAGGCAAAAATGAACTATTGGGACTTCATCAAGATAAAAAGCTTTTGCACAGAGAAGGAAATACCACAAAACCAAAAGACAACCTACAGAATGGGAGAAGATATTTGCAAATGTTTTATCTGATAAAGGATTAGTATCCAAAGTATATAAAGAATTTATCAAACTCAACACCCAAAGAACACATAATCCAGTCAAGAAATGGGCAGAAGACTAGGTGATGGACTTAATGGAGGGCATGTCATGTAATCAACACTGGGTGTTGTATACAATTGATGAATCACTGAACTCTTATCTCTGAAACTTATACACTCTATGTTAATTTATTGTAAATAAAATAAAATTTTTAAAAAAGAAGGGAGAGGAAGTTCAATGTTGCTTTTTGATGATAGTTAAAGAGGGAGGGAGGACAATCAGCAGAATAGGAACAAGGTTGTTATGATTGCAGACATGGAAAAGCCTTCTTCAGTCATTTAACAAATACTTCTTGGGCATTTATTCTGTGGGAATTTATTCATTCTAGGATACAGTGGTGAGTTAAAAGTAATGTTCAAACCCTCATGGAGATTATGTTCTAGTAGACAAAGCACTTAGAAAGGTGAGCAAGTATTCATGTCAGGTAACAACAAGTGTTATGGAGAAAATGAATCAGCATGGTAGAAATCAGAGCGTCAGAGATACTACTGCAGATTGAGTGATCAGGGGACAGCTCAGACCCACATAGCAAGAAGGCACTAGCCATGCCAATGTCTAAGAGAAGAGAAGTTGAGGCCAAATAAATAATATGCACCAAGGTCTTGGGACAGGAAAGAATTCCACATGTTCAAGAAGTAGGGGAAGACCAAGATAGTAGAGATTACAAACAAGGGAGGAAGTGGTTGAAGATGCACTTGGAGAGGTGGGCAAGGCCAGTCCCATGGGCCTCTATGGAAGTCATATGAGGTTTTGCTAAGTGCTCGGGAGCCCATCAGAAGGTTTTGAGTAGAGCAATTTCATGTTTAAGCAGAACAATGGCAATGAGAAGAGTAATTTAGCTGGAGCATGAGATTTTTTTGAAAAGCAAACAATCCGAGGCCTGAAACAAGGACAGACTATGGAGGGCTTTGCACCCTGGGCTAAGGAGTTAGGACCTGATGTTCCAGGCCTCAGAGAGCTATTGAGGGTATTTTTAGCAGGAGTGACATGTTCAAAAACACTGACCTAAAGGTCATACCTAATTCACAGCATGATCTCCGACATCCCCTCTCAGGACTCTGTTGTGAGTTTATTCAGCAACTTTTTAACACATGTGAAACTCCTATATACACACCCAAACACGTATGTAAACACTGTCTCCACAGGTGACGGAAGACGCTTGGAACCTCGGCATTAGAATTGTAAAGAAAGTTGGAAGCTACCAACTCCATTTGATTAGGAGTGTTTCTGGACTAACTCTGTGGTGGGCAGGATTCTGAAGCCACATGTGGACCAAGTAAGAAAGAGGATCATCCTCAGTTAGCCAAATCAGGGGGATGCTAGGTCTTTGCCCTGTCTGGCCTGAGAGCCTGTCACAAGGTGAAGTCATCTTAAGACAAAGGGTTGACTCTAACAATGTTGTGTCAAGGCTCCATGCCCTTGTGAAGGACGTGTTAGGGAAAAGAGAGATCTTGCCTCCTCTCTTGAAGGCAATTGAGCAGTTGAGCAGCTCATGTTTTATTCATACATGAGGCCAAGTCCTGGGCATTACTTTAGCTGAAAGAACAAGAACTGCTTCATTTTATCTCTTCATATATAACTGGAGAGGTTCAGAAAGATCAAAAATTATATTTTTCTTTTTATTAAGGAGTCTGTTTATATACTTAAGGTGTTTTAAGCCAAGAGATCTTGGTTTGGGTTCCTGCTTTGCCACTTAACTTTCCGTGTGTCTCTGAGCTACTGATCTCACATTTCTGGCCCTCCTTTTATTCACTTGCAAAGTGGTTGCCTTGACTATATCACTTTTCCAATGGAGCAATCTTGTGGGTGGGGAGGAAGTAGGAAGGGTAGATTGTGGCACCCCACCCCTCCACTTTAGAGCAGAGAGTACGCTTAGCCATATGATTTCCTATGAGGACATTTCTGCAGCTAGAGTGGAAAAGTTGGGAAAAGTGGGATTTTCCCAGAAAGCCCACTTCTAGCTCTCTTTGAGAAGAATGAAATCTGTCCAGAATATATTCCTGGGGCTGAGACAGTACGAAGAATGGGTTTAAGTTTAGGTGGTTGTTTATGGGTTTCACACACTAAAGCCGTGTTCAACTCACAAGAAAGCAAGAAGAGTGGGCTGTGCAAGGAGCGAGTTTTGAAGCCAGGATTGGTGGGAAGGAGAGGAAGAGGCTAGGCCACACAGGTGCCCTAGACTTAAAAGGCTGCACAGCGCAGAAGTCTCCACCCCTTGTCTTGCTCTCTGGGGCTCTTAGCTGCCTCCTTCTGCACAGGGAGGGATTTCAGTTGCTTTGCACTAAATTTTCATTTTTCTGACTGGTGCCAAAGGACATCTGCGCCTAGAGTTGCAAGGCAAAATTTATTTACAGGTGCAATGCCTTGCCCATCGAAATCAGATGACTTGGTTTTCTTTGTGAACGGGAAAAAGGTAAGTGTTGGGTGATTCTACTGTGGTTTGCAGAGACAGCAGAAAACTACCAGCCTGAGGGCAGTTCTTATCCAGTCGGGGACAGGAAGTCAGGGACTCAGAACCCATACTAATTTGGCCTCTTGCCCACTCAGCCAGGGAGGGCTCAGCTTCTGAGAATATGGGGAGGTGGTAAAACATCGAGGTAAATCACACATGCCTTGGCATCAGGCAGTCTGGCTCGAATCCAGCTCTGCCATTTACCGTATAATTTTATGCAAGTTACTTCACTTCCCTGAGCCGCAGAGTAGCCATCTCTAGACTCTACTTCTTAGAAAAATTAAAATAGAGTTGCTTCTTTCATTGATTAGGAATCCCCTAGGTCCTTATAAAGCACTTAGTGCTGGCCCTGATATCCTGGAAGCACTGTATCTAGTAACTTATCTTGATCCTCAAGCTCAGGAGGACAAGAAATAGAGCTTTCTTTATTTTTTTATTTATCGACTTAATTTTTCTGTCAAGACTTCATTAATCAGAATTACTCAAAATGTAATTGCAGTCAATTTTCAATCCAGGTTGCAACTAAGTTCTAGGGGAAGAAGAGTGGGCTCTGCCATTGTCACTCTCCCCTAGCATCCCCCTGTCAGTGCTTACCATCCACCTGCACAGGCTACCGGTTGACCCTCAGTGCCCTCTGCCAGACCTGCTCTGCTCGTAAGCCTCTGTCTCTCAGGGAAACCATTCTGTATTTCCCAAAGCATGTGGCTTTGCTTCGGTCTTGCCACCTTCTCCGAGGCCCCTCCACACTCCAATCCCACAAACCTAACTGGGATTTGTCCATGTCCACCCTCCCACCCCAGGAAAGGAGATAGAACATAGAGTTTTCATCATGTCCCTTGTAACTCTCTCTTCCATAACCAGTCTCCACAGCCAGCAGCTACCATACATTTTTCCAAACGTTCATTCATGAGCTGAGTCTTAACTCACTTATTCCACTGGCCTAGGCTTTGAAAGCTCCTTTGTCTATTTTCTGTTCAAATCCCTTCTAGATCATGAGCCCAGAATTATTTTGGGAGGTCTACACAGATTCATGTTTTTCTTTTAGGGAGAAAAGAAGACCCTACATGAATAGCCCACTGTGTCTTCTTTCCTCTGATGCCACAGAATGGCTGGAGGTGTTTAGAAGATACTCTAAGATAAAGTCAAAGGAAATATCCCAAAATAAACAAGTACGAAAGAAGCACCAAAGAAGATCCCTCCAGGTTTCTGAGTGATAATTCCCCACTTTTCAAGGAGAGGGAGGGAGAAATTCTAGTGCACCAACAGAGGCATCCTGGGTCCTGAGCTGGGACAAGTCTCACCATTAGCCACTCTGCCATGAAGGGACTGGCACTCTCAGGGACACTTTCACGATGACAGCAACTCTCCCCACCTCCCATTTCTGCCACCAACTCTTGAGAACCCTCATGTTATCATGTGTGCTCCCCACTGGAGGTGTCTCAGAGGTGCCAGATAAGAAACTCTTCCTATCTAGATGTCTTCCTTCCAGGACCCTTCTTTGTACACACACACACACACACACACACACACAGCATCCAAGTCTCTCCCCAATTTCAAATATCCCAAGAGTACAAAAGACTGAGTTGGAAGATTCCACACACTCAGGTAGTGGAGCAAACACGATGAACGTAACTCCCAGTGGGGGCTTACCCAGCAGTGGCTCCCCACTCTAATCACATATAAGAGCATTGTTGTCACGCTTACTTGGTAAGTCTCCAGGTGTGCACACATATGTGAAACTTGTTTGGCTTCAGAGCAAAAAATAAATGGGCAGATGAAAGTGTTATATCCGAGTCCCCAAATCAAGCAGGCCACGGCAGACATTACCCTGGGTCACCCATTCAACCCCCATAATAAATTTCTTTCCTCTTTCCAACACAGGTGATAGAGAGGAATGTGGACCCAGAAGTCACTCTGCTGACCTTCCTACGAAAGAACCGGATCCTTTTGATCAAAGTCTGAGCAGTGTCATGTTTGCCTTAAAACTTAAGCCTGCTATGATTATGAAAGATATTCTAACTACTTTGTCCCATTGGCCCTTGCTGTCTCTTTGCTTTTGGCAGTGGTTTTAAGGATATTAAGTTAATTGGGCTGTTTGGAGAGGATGAAGTTTCCCCAGAGCTGCTTATATCTGGATTTAATAGCAATGAAATAGAAGCTAAGCTCTTTACTTCAGCACTAATTATTCTTTAAGGGCTTTCTAAATTCCCAGCAGGGTGGCTATGTAATAGAGGTTTGTGTTGCATGTACCCTGTTCTGGCAGGAAACCAGATTCTCCAGATTCAGGAAGAGCACATGTCATTGGAAAATATTGCCTTTCTCTACATCCATTCTCTTATGAGAGATTTTCCTGACCATTTTATATTCTGAAATTTAGATCTTCATAATGGCAAACGTTTTAAGTGGTAAGTCTAGTGTATCTCTCCTAGAAGCCAAAAGGTAAATAAAGAAATGGCACAAATTATAAATGGATGGAGTCAACTCAGGGACAAGTTTTGTTTAAAAGTCCACATGGTGTTTAGGTAGTTATCAATGTTTGAAAATAAGGAGGTTTCATATTTTAGACTATCAAGATTTTTCAGCTTCTCATGAGAACTGAGAAAATAGTCCTTGCTGCATGGCAGCCATTTTGCTGAGCGGAGGAGGGACTATCCCTAGCGCCCTATCGAGAATGGGACACAGGCTCTCCAGGTACACGCAGCCCACTCCACTCATTTACATACCTCTCTGATGAGCATCTGATGTTAAAACTTAATATAGATGAATAAACCCTATGGCTTAAAAAAAAAGGCAGTGATTCTGAAATCTTCTGAGCGAGTCTAATAAATTACATCCAATCTTGTAAACTAAACTGGATGGAAATGGACCACAATTAGGAAGAAGTAGGAGTAAAGAGAGGGGGTGTGGACTCTGAGCCTGGATTTGGGCTTGGACTCCGACCAAGCGAGAGCAGAGGGACACTTTAGGTAAGATCTGAAAGTAAGGATGAGAGTTTTTGCCAAAGGCTCACTCACTTGTTTTCAAACCATAAGACTCTTAATCATAGGAAACAAACTGAGGTTTGCTTGGAAAGGGGGGTGAGAGAATGGGGTAACTGGGTGGTGGACGTTAAGGAGGACTCGTGATATAATATTGAGCAATGGGTATCATATAAGACTGATGAATCACTGACCTCTACCTCTGAAACTAATCATATATTATATGTCAATTAATTGAATTTAAATTTAAAAAATTAAAAAGGGAAAACAAAAGAATTTAAAAACAAAACAAACACAATACAAATGGACAAAACTAGAATACACTGAACTGCTAAAAATAATTATCTCCTCCAATTACACGATTGGAACCCAGAATACCTATAATGAAATAAGACTTTTCAAAGGGTCTTTACAGCCAACATCCTATAAGATGCTCATGATAAGCCTATGAAGATAAAGTAGGTATTACCTTCCTCTCTTTGCAAGTGAGAACACAGACAGGAAAGGTTAATATGTTCAGTATCACATAACTAATAGGATTTAGAGTGCTCTTTACTGAAACTTGGCAAGGAAATGACTTCTCAGACCTACCCTTCACCTTCCTCACTAGTGACACACTAGGGAGACAGCTGTAGGGGGTAACATGTGCCATGACAGCCTTTCCTTGACCAGCCCCTCTAGTACGCCTCACAGGAACCAAGTACGCCTGTGGAAGAGGAGGCTGCGGGGCCTGCACTGTGATGGTGTCTAAGCGTGACCCACTGTCCACGAAGATCAGGTATCCTACCCAGAGGCCAGAGGCCAGAGGGGCCTTTGTTTCTTTGCCAGGCCCGTATTCCCATCTGAGAGCAAACTGTCTCCAAGATCTTGTGATTCTAACCCTCTCTAGATCTTCCACCCCTCTGAAAATTGGATAAAAGCTATGAGGTCTCTACTCAAAAAGTACATTAACTAATTATATTTTGCACATAGTTTCAGGGAGATTACAGACCTCCTAAGGCCCCTCTATGTGGGAATTCATAGTGCCTGGCTAGATAAGATTTAATAAACACATGCTTCCCTGGGTGAGACCAGTAGAAAAGCAAAGAAGGAGTATCCAGAGAACTGGGCCCCCTTTAAGGTTTCCGGGCTGAAAACAGCTGGATCCTCGTTGCAGCTTAATGCACTCATCCAGGGAGTAAATTCTTGACTTAGGAGAGACATTTGTCTTTGAAGGTCACGTACTCCCTGTCTTCACACTCCTCAGGAGCGCGGCTTGTTCTCATCACACTCTACTCCCTATGCCATTGCCCTGATTATTAAAGTTTCACATTCCTTCTTGTTTTTCTTATTCCCTTGTTGTGTTGTTAACATTCACAATAAAGGTGGGAGCAGAATCTGACTTGGGACCTTTCATCACTAAAGTGTCTGGTTCCCCCCCTCAGCTTCTCCTTTCTCCTACTAAGGTGTCTGGACTGATCTTTTCATTCACCACCTCAAGGTTTCCTGGCCAGACTGACACATCTATATGTCCCAGGTTAAGAAACCCCAATTTAGGCAAAACATTCATTTTACAAATGAGGAAACTGAGGCTTAAAGAGATAAAGTGACTTGTTCAAGGTCACACAAGGTTCTAGAACAACGACTTGAACCCATATTTTCTGGCTCTGAAGATAATGCCTTTTCTACTGCTGGGCTGGACCAACCTTGCAGAGCAGGGACCTGGGCCATGATTGTATCCTTTCATTAAGGGCCAGATTCCAGGACTTGGGCTACTCCCAAATCCACTGGCCCAAGAAATCAAGAAATGGCCTCAGAATACATGTCATTTCACTGTTGAATGACCTTATCCAGAGAGTTTAAAATTAACAAGCAAAAAAATTCTCAAATGTAGACATAAAAGACACAAGTGTGCCTTTTATCTGTTATGGGGTCAATATCCCAATGAATACTAGTCAATCTCCAATCATACTCCTGGTAACATGAGTCCATTCCCATTGAGTCAAGGCTCAAGTGGGTCTGCATGGGCTTAGAAAGTTTTTCTGAAGTTCAGAATGCCCGGGTTCCCTCTAAGGATCCTCAATTCTTACAGATAGTACGAAGTCACCAGAGAGGACTCTAAATTCTCCTTCCCTGTCACCCCTCCAGTTCCCAATCCCCCAGGCTGAATGATAGGTTTGGGGGGTTTTCTGCTACCCATCTTGGTTCCCGGGTTCCGCAAGAGGCAGGACTGTGTTACTTTCCTTGATTTTCTTTGTGTTCCTCATATGAAGACACTTCTCTATTACTGCATGCCTGGTGCCCATCTGCTCTCTGCATGGAGCTGCTGTCACAACCGTGGAAGGTGTTGGAAGCATCAACACCAGGCTTCACCCTGTACAGGTAAGAATATATTGTCATTTTCTCACTTCTTAACTTTCTCTTTTTAACCAACACTGTGTTGACTGTGCTGCTTGGAGCTTCCAGGTTGTAATCAGGTAAGTAGAAGTTTTGGATGCATATTGATCAAGATAATAACACCTAAGTGATTTAAAGAAAGCTGGAAATCCATCCACATTTTATTAGATGATCATCTTTTTTCTTTTTCCACTCGAATGATAAGCAGGATTATCAAAACACTGATTGATGCCTATGTGATTCTAAGATGGAATAAATACTGTGCACAGGCTATTCTTCATAGAATAAAATGTTAGAGGCAAACAAGATAAAACTCAGGATTATTCCCTATGACACAGGAGATCTTGGGAGGAAAATTAGAACCAAGGCTAACTGTACCAGAGCACAAGGACAATCATTTCTCCAAATCTTATCTTGAAGCTGGAACACAGAGGCTGGTTTTAAGTGTTGGCAGAAAACACAACTCCTCTGTCATTGTCACAAAGAAGGGAGATAGAGAACTGGACAGTCATAGGTCCAGATCCACCAGGACCACAGGTGCTTCTAGCAGGGTCTCTGGGTTTCACAGCATGAGAATCAATTCCAGGAAAGCTCAGCAAAGGCCAAGAACCCAGCAGAATTTACCAGAATATCTGGGGAGATCGGAGAGGATAACACTCTGAAATCTAGAACAGGGCTTCCGAAACTTTAGTGTGCTAAGAATCATCTGGGAGCTTGTTAAAAATACAGATTCTGAGTCAGGAGGTTTGGAGCGGAGACCTGAGGTTTTGCACTTCCTGCACGCTCCCAGGTGCAACCAATACTGCTGGTCCGTAGACTACACTTCAAATAGCAAGGATCTGGGACACAGACCAAAATCTTGGATCTTTGAAAGTAGAACTTCTTTTGAGCCAACACAAAAGAATTTAAAGAAGGAAGTAAAGTGAGGTCAACAATAAATAGTCTCCAAATTAATCAAAAAAGAGATGGTCCTATGGTCAGAATTAGGCTGGACAAGATGTGGAGGTGTTTAAGAAAATTGTTTTTGAAAAGTACACATACTTTTCCTTATAATTACTGATTTCTGGAGAATTCTCACTCTGGGAATAGAAGCTGCACTCTGTTAATTCCCAGTTAGAAGGATTTGAGCATCTGAGCTTGAGAGATGATTATAATGAAAAGACTATGGCTTCTGAGGCACCTCATCCAGAGCAACAAAAGAAAGGGGTGCTGGCCATCTCTGAGCAAGGGGAGGGGTACATTGCTCCAGGACTGGGTTCCACCATGGTAAGGGAGGTGCCAGATGGGGACTTTGGTGAGGGGTGGTGATGGCAGAAAGGCCTGTGTTTATGCATGTGTCCTTCTAGGAGAGGATCGCCAAGAGTCACGGCACCCAGTGTGGGTTCTGCACCCCTGGGATGGTGATGTCCATGTACACGCTGCTTAGGAACTACCAGCAGCCCTCAGAGGAGCAGCTCATGGAAGCCCTGGGAGGTAGGACTGACTTGGAAGGAAACACCACCCGCCTGAGGCCAAGCGGGAATCATGCTTCAGGCTGCTCCAGCCCACTCACAAGGTCATCCCAGCCCCACGCAGGGGCCCCCTGGTTGTTTCTAAAGTAGCTACAGCTCGCCCAGGAGCAGAGAAGAATGGCAGAGCACTTGCTGGGAGGCCACACACCCACCTTGACACCTCTGTTCTCTCTTCAGTGTCTCATTTGGCTGCCTTCATTGGAGCTGTCATATCAGAGTGCCACCAACTAGGTCGGTTAAAACCTAAGGAATTTATTCCTTCACAGTTCTGGAGGCTACAAGTCTCAAACCAAGCTGTCAGCAGGGTCGTGCTCCCCCTGAAGGCTCTGGAGATTTCTCCCTTGCCTCTTCTTTGCCTCTGGTGCTTGGCAGCCATCCTGGCATTCCTCGACTTAAAGATGCCTCACTCCAGTCTCTGCCTCTGTCTTGTCACGGGCTTCTCCCCGCTGTGTCTGTGTCCAAATTTTCCTTTTCTTATAAGGACACTAGTCCTTATAAGGATTAGGATGGACTCTAATCCAGTATGACTTCAATTTAACTATCTACAGAGGTCCTATTTCCAAATAAGGCCACCATATTCATAGGTTCCAGGTGTTAGAACCTCAGCATATCTTTTTTGGAGGACACAATTCAACCCACAACAGAGCCCTTCACATATTGCAAGGATGCTTTAAATTTTGCAACGGGTTTAAGTTACTAAAGAGGAGTACCTACTCATACCCCTTTTGCAGGATCAATAGACACCATTTTCAGGTGTCAGCAGTCTCTAAATAAGTCATCTGTTAAATACACAAGTTCTTATATTGAGACCTGAAAGGTGAGCACAGACACACTCTCCTAATCTGCCAGTTGCTGGCAGTTGCTTCCTTTACTCTCTTTACCCCATTACAGAAAATCATATAGTACCTTAAAACTGGCCTATACTTTCTTATTTTTGGATCCCCTGTATCTTACATAGATACGTGTTGAATGAATGAACAAACTAATAGATGGATGCAAGTGAGCTCACCAGATAGATGATCATCTTCTTTAGACAGAGAATAAAACTGGAATTGATGTGGTGGGAAGGTTCATATTCTAAGAAGAGGGAAAAAAGCATTGGACAGTCTGGCAGTTACTTAAACACTCTCAAAACAAAACAACCTAGGTCTGTTTCAACTTTCAAAAGAAACTATTTAAAAATGAAGCCTATTGACAAGCATCCTTCTTCTCTGATAAGGTAATCTATGCCGCTGCACCGGGTATCGGCCAATTCTCGCAGGTGGAAGGACCTTCTGTGTGGTGAGTCAGTGACTGAGGACACCCTACAGAACAAGAATGACAGTGACAGCTGGTCAAGCCTGGGAATACAGGGGTCGAACTGTTTAGATCATCTAAACAGACCAGAAGAGAGAACAAGTGAGTTAGTTCCAACTGACTCATGAGAATTTTAGCTATTTGTTGAGGATAGGGTGAAAGTTACACCACCTCTGATGTTCAACATCCCGCCACAAACAGTAGAGGTGGGCCTAGAAGTGGACCGGCAGGTGTATCCCTCTCCCCAGAGCCAGGCAGGTCCCCGGTAGGTGCATGTCCCAGACTCTGCCATATGGGGGAGCCAAAGTTGATTAGCTGAGAAGTAGAATGAATAGCTTGTAAACACAGTGAACTACCAGTGTAAGTGAAGCACTTGTCAAATACGAATAAAGGAAATTAAAGGAAACCTCTCTCCCTCTGGAATCTGGATGTTAACCATCTTTCCAGGAACAGACTCTGGGGATAAAGGCAAAAATATGGTTGGAGACCCACCTGCCTCCAACTGGCCCCAGGGACTTTAATGGGTGGAAGAAACTGGACCCCATGTGGGAATACCCAACGCTCACAACTACCAGGCCAAGAAGAGACAGGCTCTTTCTGTTGTAGCTGACTCATGGCCCATCGTGGACACTCTCAGAGCTCTGAGTAAGAGAGGAAGCTCTGACCACTGGGCCCAGATGGTTTTGCTTCTTAGACAGAGTTAGAAAGATGGCAGCCTGAGGCATTTGGGCGGAGAACTGGGATATCTGAAAGAAAGTATTTTACTAGATTCTAAGGAGAAATTATTTAAGGAAGAAGACACAAGAGGTAAATTTGGAGGAAATGGGAAATGAAGGAACCAGTAAATGGGAACCTGCTGTAAAATTCATTGATTGTCCATTCATTTCCAGTCAGTCCCATGCAGATCCCAAATGTCTAGAAGACCCAGTTCCAAAATAGGTTTTTTCCCCACCTTTCTTTATTTTTTCTTTTCTTTTGTCTTAAAGGTCCTTATATAAATGATAACATTCAGTGTTGCTAGATCTTATTTATGCTAGAGAATGAATAAATCATCATTGCCCTAAAAAGTATCATATCAATTAATTCTACCATTAGCAGTTCACCTATGAAAAAATTCAGAGACATACACAAAGCTCTCCATGTGATGAACAGAAATGTTCATTATGTTATTTATATTTATACAATGTAGGGGAAAAACCTAAGTATATAATAATAGCAAATGTTATAAGTATATTATAGAATAGCCAGAAGATGGACTATTATATGATCAGCAAAATGATATTTTAAAGATATTTGAGATGTACTATATGTTGACTAATTGAATTTAAATTTAAAAAATTTTTAAAAAACACAGAATTTTAATGATACAGAAAAAGTCACGATATAAATGAATAAATAAACACATAAATGAACAAAATAATAGGCAAATAAATGAATAAAATAATAAAAAGAATATCATACTATAAATATAGTACAAATATAGAATATATAAAGATATTATCAGTGGAATAAGGTAATGACAGTTTCTTTTATGCTTCTTTATATTCTTTATTATTATACTATATATTATATTTTTGTATATATTATACATTATATTATATACTTCATATAGCCTATATTATCATTTTGTTTTTTAAGACTTATTTATTTATTTGAGGGAGAGAGAGAGAAAGTGCACGCACACAGAGGGAGAGGGAAAAGCAGACTCCCCACTGAGCAGGGAGCCTGACTCATGGCTGGATCCCAGGACCCTGGGAGCATGACCTGAGCCAAAGGCAGACACTTAACTCACTGAACCACCCAGGCACCCCAATCATTCTATTTTTGAAATAAAGCCAAAGAAGAAAGATCTTGTGATTACTCCTATTCCAACAGAAACCACCAAAAATGACTCTAAAAAGTCTGGCGTCTCATTTAAATTGACAAGCCGAGGCACACACCCATTTACCTATTTTTTTTCTTTTACTTTATTTTTTCAGTGATCCAAGATTCATTGTTTATGCACCACACCCAGTGCTCCATGCAATATGTGCCCTCTTTAATACCCACCACCAGGTTCACCCATCCCTCCTCCCTTTTCCCTCCATAATCCTCAGTTTATTTCTCAGAGTCCACAGTCTCTGATGGTTTGTTTCCCCCTCAATTTACCCATTTACCTATTAAAAAGTTTTTCGTCTGAAGGCATTTCACTGTCCTAGGAGTCAAATGGCTGTCAACGGAAAGGAACAAGAAAATGCTGCTTGGATCCCAGAGGAAATGATTCTTCCTCACTCCGCAGGGAAAGTGACGTGAGTCCCTATTTGTTTTGTCCTCTCCCTGAGAGTATTGCTTAATGCTGGCCCAGTGTTAAAACTTTGCTTGTAAGTGTCGATGGTCACACTCTGCATTACTTTCAAATCTCCTAAGCACATGCATAAAGCACTTTTCATTTGGAACCTGGTAATGGGGTGGTTCAAAGCCAGGCTCTGATTTTCCTCTTCCATCTCTTCAAGGATGAAACAAGAAAACATAAACCCACTCAGACAAGAAGAAAAGACCTGCCCCAACTATGATGGGCCCCAACCTTGAGTGGGAACCCTTTTTGTGCCTATCCCCACTCAGGCAGAGTTGTCCTCTATCACCCTCTATCAGCCTCCTTGGCAGAGAGAGGGCATTGCAACTTCAGAAAGGGAGCCTGTCCAAAGTCACATAGCGAGTGCATGATCATCACAGCTGGGAAGTCTAGCCGGAAACATGGCGGTCTCTGGCTTCCCTCTCTGAGAGATACTAGTTTCAAAAAAAGACCCAAGGCCAAGTTCTTAGAGGAATTACTTAGAGAAGTTGGAATAAGGATAAAATAGAGTCTACTCCCTGTAGATAAGGAAATGTGAGAGAACAGAGCTGCCCTTACACAAAAACAAGCCCATCGTCCCCCTGCTCTATTTCCATCCTGCACGCCTACCTTGTTCCCATTCTTGGCCTCCCACTGTCACCTCATTTTGGTCTGAAGAAGATGTGCAGTGAAATAGAGGGCTATTGCCAAAGAAGGCAGGCGGCACCCCCCATGAGCACTTCACAGAGGATCAGTGTGCCTCAGAGGGGTCAATACATTTTGAAGTCTGATCCTCGATTCTGTGGCTTCAGGAAGTCCATCTGGGCAATGATTAGGCTCCAGAGACCACCTGATTCACTTTAACTGAACTCGAAAGAACTGACATTTAAACTGGAATATGCCCTAATATTCATTTATAGAAACACAACTGTAAAGTGGATCTAATGGTCACTGAGCTACAGGTTCTTTCCCTATAGAAAAACACACATTGGAAGCCACATTATAAGGTTGTTTGGTGAACATGGATGCAGAGCAGTTGGATAATCTTAAGGGTGAGACTACAGAAGAGCCCGCTCTTCCACCAAGGTAGACAAGCTGGATGGTAGTCATCTACCCCATGACTCTCCCTTCTCTTAAAGCTAAGTTAAGATCTTCTATTATGAAGTCCTGGCCTAACACCTGTTTGGGAGAACTTTAATTCCTCAGATCTGATTCATTATGTTGTTGTTTTCTTTTTTAACATTTTCATTCTCACACACTATCTTATTCCTAGGTTTTAGAGACACACCACATTATTGCCCTCAGGTACTGCATACATTTCTAAGTCCAGCTAATGCAAAAACTGATCATTCAGATGTTGGCCTAAGAACCTTTATAAGGAACAGTTGCAAGTTTCTCTTCTGGAATCTGGAAGACCCCAGAGAAATAGAAAAAGAGGGGGAGTGTTGGACAAATGTCAATCCATTTCCCCTAATTGTCATGAATTACCCTTCAAAACATGTATGATTTCCATTTACCTTTAGAGAGGTTAAGTAACTTTCCTTTGGAAGGGTCAAGGAATGAACCCAGATCTGCCCCTGATGTCTACCCGTGCTCTTCTCCACTATACAGACCTCTAGCTCTGCTTCCCATGGTTCTCCTGGTTTGCTGCACTCTCCAGGAATGTTTTCTGGGAATAAATGTTTCCAAAGCTAAAACAGATCTCTTCCAGAAAACATTAAAGTTTGGGTAACTTTCCACTATGCTTCAGTTTCCTAATTGGTAAAAATGGAGATGATAGTTTATATTCTTTATATAATTACTGTGAGGACTAAACGAATTACTAATACATGTAAAAGCACTTACAATGTAACACTCCATAAATGTTAGCTATTGTTATTAAAATTCATGGGGATGGTTTATGCATAGGCATGTATGTCTAGAGTCATTTTTATTCAAACTTCAGGACTTCTCAGAGCCTTTACCACTTTGAATCTTGATTTGACAGGGGAGAGGACAGTGGCTGGGGCACAGTGAAGACGACTCCCCAAATTTACTGACCTTTGATGGTTTCTCATACATTGCCTTGGTGTTTCATAAGGAACTCTTTGAACTATTTCAGAGAAGCCCCTTTTCCTTAGTATCCTATCAGGGGCAAATCAGTATTTCTCTTACAAGATTCTTATTTAAAACTTTGATTTGGTTTGAACTATTTCCTATTAGTCTTGTATTAGGAGAGTAGAAGAGTTATGACTATGTTCATTTTGCCTAATTAATGTAAAGAATTACAACACTGTTTCTGGTTTAGCTGGGCTAACAAGGCCGTCTTCTGCCCTTTATAAAGATTTGCACAGAGTTATTTGCAGAAGATGAGTTCCAGCCCTTGGACCCTACCCAGGAGCTCATATTTCCCCCAGAACTCTTGGTAAGATAAGTTGGGTGCTTTACATGTTTGTTTAAATGTCACTGGTTGGGCGCCTGGGTGGCTCAGTGGGTTAAAGCCTCTGCCTTCGGCTCAGGTCAGGATCTCAGGGTCCTGGGATCGAGGCCCGCATCGGGCTCCCTGCTCAGCAGGGAGCCTGCTTCCCCCTCTCTCTCTCTGCCTGCCTCTCTGCCTACTTGTGATCTGATCGCTCTCTCTCTGTGTCAAATAAATAAATAAAATCTTTAAAAAAAAAAATAAATGTCACTGGTTATAAACTCAGTTTTATAATACCACCCTTTCCTTCCTGTGAAATTGTCAAACTATGGAAATATGTGATCACACCAAGAAGTCTGTCCCCACCCAGCTCAGCAAGCCCTCCCTGGCTGATGCCCTGGACACACTCCCTGAAGCCTCGGCTGAGGCTCCTTGTTGAATGGCTTCGTCATTTCTCTCATCGTTCTCATCTGCAGTGTGTCCCCATTGACTGTCCCAGTCATCCAGCTTTGCCCAGCTTCCAACTTGGGCTTCCAGCTGCGCTAGCACATTGAACCCAAGGAGCATTCCAGGGCCCTCCCTCTGCCCCACCCTTCTATCCACGCCTCTCTCTCTCCTCTCTGGCAGCCAGTGGTCCCATTCTATAAAATACCTATTTCTGAGGGGGTTCTGATGTGTTTATTCACTCATTCAGCAGATAGCAATCATCCAGCAATGTGCCAGGCACTGTTCTAGGTACTAAATATAGAGCAAGGAATAAAACTAACATAAAAACCTACCCACAAAGAGTTGTCATCTGGTAGGAGAGACAGGTAATAAGCAAGATAACAGATAAGAGATACAGTGTGTTAGCCAGTGAGAAGTGATAAGAAAAAATAAAATAAAATAAAACTGAAAGGGGGCTAGAATACTGGCCAGAGAAGATTTCTCTGAGCAAGTAACTTTTGAAAAAAAGCTCTACGAGAAGTGAGGGCGCAGACCTGACAGTAGGGGAAAAGCGGTCCAGGCGGTGCACGCAGCAGGTGCAAAGGGGCCAACGGTAGGAGAATGTCTGCCCTGATCAAGGGGCAGAGCAGGGCACAGCCTGGCTGAAGCACAGTGAACAAGGTTGGAAAGCCACTGGGGAACAGACCACAAGGAGTTGGGCTGCTGACTTTTACCCTGTGAGAAATAAGGAATGATTGGGGAGGTTGGATAGGGGAGGAGAAGGCCAGCGAGCCTCGTCAGGGCGCTAGCACTATCCTGAGAGATGCTGGTGTCAGACCAGGATTCCAGCACGTAGCTGAGAAGAGAGCGGATTCTGGAAATATTTTGAAGGAGAGCCAACAAGATTTGCTGCTGGATGTGATGTGAGGTGTGGGAGAGAGAGAGAAAGAGAGAGATTGAGACTGACTCTGGGGGTTTGGGCAGCTGGAAAGGACAGTGGTCATTGACAGAGAAGGGGAAGATCTCAGGAAGAGCAGGGTATTTTTTTGGTGCGAGATCCTTTTTGGGAGCTTTGGAAAGGATGGGATATGAGGAGATCAGTTTGGGATATGTTAAACCTGAGATGCATATTAGACATATCAGAGAAGACACAAAGTTCTCATTCAGATCTATGAGTTTGGATTTCAGAGGAAAAGTCCAGGCTGACGATGTCAATTTAAGAGTATTAGTGTAATTATGATTTTTTAAGGCCATGATACTGGATTGTGTTCAATTACTCTATACTGAAGTGTCATTGACAGGGGCCAGCCTATATCATCACTTGCTGGCCAAGAGCTACATATATTAACAAGTTAAAGAAGTGAAAGAAGTTAAAGAAGTGAATATCTAATATCTAATTATGGAATAATTAGAATACCTAATTATGGAAATACAGTCATTTCCTAATTATGGAAATACACTACAATGGGTGTAGTGAGTATCTTTTCAGTCAAGTGGACCCCGGGGCTCCTGCAATCTCTCTAGAGGAATGTACTCCCCTCTGGGAACCTGGAAGGCAGGTGTGCCCATGTGCATACACACTTGTCCTTTGCACTTAGAGAATGGCAGAGAAGCCAGAACAACAAACTCTGACCTTTCGTGGAGAGAGGGTTACCTGGATCTCCCCTGGCACCCTCAAGGATCTCCTGGAGCTGAAAGCCAAACATCCTGAAGCCCCTCTCATCTCGGGCAACACCTCCTTGGGTGAGTGATGACAGAGTTTATCGTGCCACCGTTAGAGCCGAGCCTGACCTCCCATCCCTTACTTCGCTCTCAGTCTACAAATACTACATTTTAAGGATAAAACCTCACCCTTTATAATAACAAGATTACAATATAGTAGTATATTATAAAAATTATTATAGAAATAATTAGATCATTATATCAGGTCATGAATATATGTGATATATATGTGATATTATATATCATATAATGATCTAATTATTTCTATAATTTTAGGTATAAATAATATGTATAAATTTTATATATTATAATACTATAAAAGCACAATACAAATATTATAATATAATAAAATGGTTTCCAAAGTTGGATGTACCTATACCCTGAGAGTATGTAGCATGACCCCCCTGAGCTGTGGAGAAAAAATATTTGAGGGTTTTTTTTATCATTTAATTCATCTCGTCTTTTCTTATTTTGTTTTTGTTAAATAGTGATTAGATATAATAGAAGTTTACAAATATGTATGTTAACAGTGCACACCCAGTTATCACCTACACCCAGTTTAAGAATGAGAACTTTACCGAGAACTTTGAAAGCCCCCTGAGCCCTCCCAAGTCACACCTCCTTCCCTTCCCTTCCTCTCAGAAGCATTCATTAGTCCAAATGTGGCAATGGTCAGTCACTTTCTTGTTTTTACAATTTTACTACATATATTTGAGTCTTTAAGCAATGTGTCATTTACTTTAGCATATTTTTGAACTTCACAGAAATAGACTGACACAGTGTTATTTCTTCTTCAGTTTGCTTTGTTTGTTCAACATTCTTGACCTGAAATACACTCATAGTGTTGCAGGTAGATGCTAGGTTCCATTGTATGACTGTGTACAATTTGCTCATCTATTCTACTGTTGAAGGACATGGAGTGCTTTCCAAGTTTTGGCTATTACAAATATTCTTTTTTTTAATTATTTTTAATTTTAATTCTAGTATAGTCAACATACAGTGTTATATGAGCTCCAGATGATACAATATAGTGATTCAACAGTTCTGTATATTGCTCAGCGTTCATCGTGCTGAGTGTAGTCTTTAATCCCCATCACATATTTCACCCATCCCCCCCCACCCACTTCCCCTCTGGTAACCATCAGTTTGTTCTCTATAGTTAAAAATCTCTATAGTTAAAAATTCTTAGGTTGTCTCTCTCTCCCCTGCCTTTTTTTTTTTGGCTTTGCTCATTTGTTTTGTTTCTTAAATTCCACATATGAGTGGGATTATATAGTATTCGTCTTTCTCTGACTGACTTATTTCACTTAACATTATACCCTCTAGCTCCATCCATGTCATTGCAAATGGTAAAATTTCGTTCTTTTTTGTGGCTGAGTAATATTCCATTGTATGTATTTACCACGTCTTCTTTATCCATTCATTTACTGATGGACACTTGGGCTATTTCCATTATTTGGCTATCGTAGATAATGCTGCAATAACCATGGGAGGACGTGTCTCCCTTTGAATTAGTATTTTTGTATTTGGGGGTAAATACCCAGTAGTTCAATTACTAGATTGTTGGGAAGTTCTATTTTTAATTGTTTGAAGAACCTCCATTCTGTTTTCCACAGCGGCTGCCCCAGTTTGCATTCCCACCAACAGTACACAAAGGTTCCTTTTTCTCCACATCGTTACCAACACCTGTTGTTTCTTGTGTTTTTTATTTTAGCCATTCTGACAGGTATAAGGTGATATCTCACTCTAGTTTTGATTTGCATTTCCCTGATGATGAGTGATGTTCAGCATCTTTTCATGTGTCCGTTGGACATCTGTATGTCTTCTTTGGAGAAATGTCTATTCATGTCTCCTGCCCATTTTTAATTGGATTATTTGGTTTCTGGCTATTGAGTTATACAAGTTCTTTACACATTTTGAATAATAACTCTTTATTTGATATGTCATTTATAAATATCTTCTCCCATTCAGTAGGTTGCCTTTTAGTTTTGTTGCTTGTTTCCTTTGCCATGCAGAAACTTTTTATTTTGATGTAGTCCCAATAGTTCATTTTTGCTTTTATTTCCCTTGCCTTGGGAAAATGTTACTACAGATGCTGTCAGAGAAATCACTGCCTATGTTCTCTACTAGGATTTTTATGGTTTCAGATCTCACAGTTAGGTTTTTAATCCATTTTGAATTCATTTTTGTGTAAGGGGTAAGAAAGTGGTCCAGTTTCATTTTTTTGCATATTGCTGTTCAGTTTTCCCAAACCATTTGTTGAAGAAACCATCTTTCTCCCATTGTATATTTTTGCCTGCTTTCTCAAAGGTTAATTGACCAAGTAATTGTGGGTTTATTTCTGGATTTTCCATTCTGTTCCATTAATCTATGTGTCTATTTTTATGCCAATGCCACCCTGTTTTGATTACTACAGCTTTGTAATATAATTTGAAGTCTAGAATTGTGATACCTGCATTTTTTTCCTTGTTCAACATTGCTTTGGCGGGGGTGGGGGGATCTCTTGTGGTTCCATACAAATTTTAGGTTTGTTCTAGTTCTATGAAAAATGCTGTTTGTATTGTGATAAGGATTGCATTAAATCTGTAGGTTGCTCTGGGTAGTATAGACATTTTAACTATTTATTCTTCCAACTCATGAGCATTCCATTTGGAAATCTTAGAAATCACTCCATGTCCATCTCATGTCTTTCCATTTCTTCGTGTTGTCTTTAATTTCTTTTGACAGTGTTCTAAAGTTTTCAAAGTACAGGTCTTTTATCTCTTTGGTTAAGTATATTCCTAAATATTTTGTGATTTGTGGTACAGTCGTAGATGGGATTGTTTCCTTAATTTCACTCTCTGCTGCTTCATTATGAGTGTATAGTAATGCAGTGGATTTCTATACATTGACTTTTTATCCTGCAATTTTACTGAATTCATTTATCTGTTCTGGGTTGTTGTTTTCATTTTTGGTGGAGTCTTTAGGATTTTCTATATGTAGTATCATGTCATCTGCAAATAGTGAAAGCTTTACTTCTTCTTTACCAATTTGGGTGCCTCTTATCTCTTTTTGTTGTAACTAATTGGTGTGTCTAGGACTGCTAGTACTATGTTGAATAAAAGTGGTGAGAGTGGACATCTTTGTCTTGTTCCTGACCTTAGGGGAAAAGCTCTCAGTTTTTCCCCATTCAGTATGTTGTTAGCCATGGGGTTTTCATACAAGGCTTTTATTATGTTGAGGTATGTTCCCTCTAAACCTACTTTGTCAAGGGTTTTTATTGTGAATGGATGTTGTACTTTGGAAATGCCTTTTCTGCAACTATTGAAATGAACATATGGTTTTTATCCTTTCACTTATTGATGTGATCCATCACGTTGATTGATTTGTGAATGTTGAGCCACCCTTGCATCCCAGGAGTAAATCCTGCTTGATGGTGGTGAATGACTTTTTTTTAATGTATTGCTAGATTCAGTTTGCTAGTATTTTGTTCAGGATTTTTGCATCCATGCACGTCAGAGATATTGGCCTGTAGTTCTCTTTTTTAGTCATGTCTATCTGGTTTTGGTATTAGAGTGATACTGGCCTCGTAGATTGAATTTGGAAGTTTTCTTTTTTATTTTCTGGAATAGTTTAAGAAAAATAGGTATTAACTCTTCTTTAAATGTTTGGCGTAGGGATTCCTGGGTGACTTAGTCTGTTAAGGGTTTGCCTTTGGCTCAGGTCATGATCCCAGAGTCCTGGGATTGAGCCCTGCGTCGGGCTCCCTGCTCAGCCAGGAGCCTGCTTCTCCCTCTCTCTCTGCCGCTCCCCTTGCTTGTGCTCTCCTGCTCTCTCTCTCTCTGTCAAATAAATAAATAAATTAACTCTTTTTTAAAAAACAAGTAAATGTTTGGTGGAATTCACCTGTGAAGCTCTCTGGTCCTGGACTTTTATTTGTTGGAAGTTTTTTGATTACTGCTTCAAATTGGTAGTAGTTGGTCTGTTCAAATTTTCTATTTCTTCCTGCTTCAGTTTTGGTAGGTTATATGTTTCTTATTATGAATATTCTTATATATGTCTTCTGGTTCCAATGTGTAAGAGCTTTCTAAGAACCTCCCAACCATTCTAATATATATATATATATATATATATATATATATATATATATAGTGAATGTATAAATAAGTAAATACTTGTACTGGAAGAGCATCCTTATAAATTTACTTTGCAGGGTATATGGCCCCTGCTTTTATATCTGTATACATTTATTATCAATTTTTTAAAAAATAGTATCTGAATATTTTTATGAGAAACTTTCAATGCCAAAAAAAGGGCATTTTCTCTTTCCTAAATCTCTCTAAAATATATTTATTTACTTTTCAGGGCCTGCAATGAAATCTCAAGGACATTTTCACCCAATTCTCCTCTCTCCTGCTCAGATTTCTGAGCTCACTATGGTATCCAAAACAAGTGATGGTGAGTTCCCGGTATTCTTAGTAAAACATTAGTGAACCAATCCCTGCACAAAGCTTACACTTGCCAAGGAGCTTGAAAACTACTTACGTATTTGTCTTGTCTGACCTATTTCTAACTCTTCATCATTTTTCTGATGTGATATAATATCCCTACCATAAAAAAGCTTTGCTACCTATCAAAAGCTTTGCACAGAATATGAGGTATTCAGATGATATCATTCAAGACCTTGTAGTCACCTGCAGGATTCTTGCCTATAAAATGCCATGGTGACCTAAAGACAATAAATTTGCAGTGTAATTTTGATGGGAAGACAGCAAGAGACTAGTGCTATCCATCAGTTGATAGTTAATTTCTAGGAGGGAGGATGTTTGCACGGAGAAAGTAGGAGAAATACTGTCTGGCACTCAAATGCTACTTATTTCATGTGAACAATGGCAAGAGGTAAAATGAGACAAAGACCTGCCCAGGCAAACACCCCAGTCACTTACAATGTCCTTAAGGGCCCACTCCATGCAAATACTGCTACATCAGACAGGGTGGGCCCTCACAAAGTAGGAAGAAAGCCTGCAAAACTTTGCATAGCAAACCCTTTGACAAAAGGAACCTTATTTTACTCCTTTCCTCATCCCCCAGAGCTCCTAGCATGTAAGCACAAGCATATAGTACTATACATGCATATAAGTGCTCAGTTCAATGACTAACAAATGAATTAATGGGAAAAAAATAAATGAATGAGTGGGTCAGGAACTTGAATTTGGGATGCAGTGGTATTGATGACTTTCTTAGACAGCAAAGAGGTGGACTGAACAGAAAGCTGAGTCAAGACTGACTTGTAGGCCATTGTGTGCTTGTGGGCATCCATGGGAGGCAGGGGAGGGGACCTGCCTTGGCTGTGTCACTGCCATCCAGGAGTCCTACCTTCCTGGCTCCTAACCATCATCAGCCAAACTCAGACTGTGTGGCAGACCAGCAAGCGTGCCTCTCCCCAGCATCACCCTGCCCATTTGCAAGGGAAGGGACCCTTCCTCATTTTGCCCGGCACTGCAGCTTCACAGCTCCAACCTCAGGACAACTCTGTAGCACATCTGCATGTCACTGGGAAAAGGAGGGGAATGTGCTTAGATACACCAGAAATCTTGGTGAGCGCAGCAGGGAGAGAAGAGGGAGTGGTAGAATGGGTGGATTGGGAGCAGAGGTAACCAATAGAAGCAGGAGGTTAAGGCAGCAGAAACCTCCCCTAATCTTCACCCCAGCTATCATTTAGCCCAGTTTTCAGACTTCTCTAGTGACCCAACCCTGTCCTCAAAAAAATTCTTAAACAGAATAAATGAATGAAAATAAGCTGCTCTCTTCAGAGGAGAGGGGAGACTTTTCACCATCCCCCTGTCACTGAGCCCCCTTATGCCTGTGCCTGAGAGGACCCTTCAGAACACGACTCAGATTCCTCGGGGTTACCCAAATCCGTCATTTTTAGGAATTCTTCATGAGGGAGCCAAGATGCAAAAGGAGAGTAGACTTCCCCAAGGACCCCGACCGAACAGGCTGGTGGCCAGGACACCAAGCTGCACATCTCGCATTTCCAACTGAAAACTCTTTTCCTTACTTGATGAGCCTTTCCCCATCCCCCACGCCCACTCCGTGGCCTGCCCAGTTGGTTGTTGAAATGGACTGCTCAGTTTGGATCTGCACAGTAGAGCCAGATTCTGAAATCTGAGGAAGCCAACATGCCTTCCTCAGGCCCTCTTAAAATTAAAGTGTGAGTACCCTCTAGTGGCAGAATGTTCCTCCAAGAACTTTTCCCAAGACTCCCAAATTTTTCCTAAGGCCCAGAAGAATGCCAACATTGGTTGGGGAAAGGTACATTAGAGCCAAATGTGTGTGTTCCTCCCTTCCAGGACCCCTCCCATGGGAAATAAATTTCTGTGAAGACTTATGTTTGTTTAAATTTTGCATGCTGTTCCAAATCACAAACATGTTTGACTTGGTGTACACTTTTTCCCCTCAAGATCTTTAGTAAGTGCTCCAGAAAGGCCCTACCTCTTTATCCCATAGAGCCACGCACTCTGAAACACACAAAGTTGAAACAAAACCCACATTCTGAGAATAACAAAGTGGGAGCTTTTTCCAATTCTCTTGGAATACAGGCTAGGTTTTTTGACCAAAGATGGAATAAAACGTGAATAGGAATACAGTAAATAGAATTTTCTCAGTACAGCCGTGTCAAGCCTAGCAAAAAGTAGAGCAGAGCAGAGCAGACAGTCAGCCTGCCACTCTCCCCTGGGTCTGCACTACCCTATTTTACCTGTGTCAAGTAAGAGATGGTCATGCTGGTCTGTATGACGCTTCTGACCTTAAAATAACAACAACAACAACAACGTTTTTTTGTTTCTGACTACTTCCCCACTAATACGGCTCTGGGTCTATAGGGTAAGAGGGATTGCATGACAGGAAACCAGCTTGTACTTCCCAGTGCTCCTGAGAGCAAAAGTGTGGCCAGGATTTTTGCAGAAGTTAAAGACCAAACTCCAATGGATCCTGTGGTGTTAAGAAGCAAGGAACCATCACTGATGGGTCTGGAATGAGCTCCCGTGTTACCGAGTGCCTTTTATGAAACACTAGGCAGCAATAGGGTGTGGACTCTAGAATGAGACATTCCAGGGGGAGGAGAAGTTGAGTTATCTTTAGGCAAGATTCATTTTGTATAAGGATAATAAGAACAGATAGTGGTTTCCCTAACCACTTAGGTTAGCTGTGATTATTGAAGCTGCAGGTATGTTTGTGTTATGTGGGTATGTTGGCAGGGGTGGGAGAGGTATTGTGCCAAGTACATTTTTTAATATTGATAAAAGGTAAAGCTATATGGGAGGGTAAAATAGTCTCTTCAAAGATTAATCCACAAGAGAAAAATCAAAGCCTAGCCTGTGACCTGATGAAAACAGACTAACTAAAGTTAGAACCCAGCCCTGGAAGCGATGTCAAATCAGACTGTATGTGTGAGCAATTCATTCCACAAACCCAGGGAAGTCAAGGATTAATTTTAAATGGCCAGCTAAGTGATCTCCTGACGGTTTGGGTCACTTCTTCACTTTCAAAGATTGATCTAAACCTTTTCACCCCTATTGTAGGAAAAAGCCAAAGCTGGAGCTGATAGCCTGCCTATACGCACAAGTGTGCCTGCAACACCTGTTCATTTTTAATCACTTCCCTGTCAAGTAGCAAATAGCAATGCCCCAGTCCTCCTGGTTGTTCTCCCAGCACTCCCACTTCCCTGGCCACTCCCTGGGGACCCCCAGTATCCCCATACCCAATAACACCCAACATCGTATCTGGGGATGCTCCTCCAGGAGCTGTGTTCATTCTGATCATCTGGCGCCCTCTTGGAACTGCTCATCAAGGATTTTGAGTATCAGTGCTACCTGTAGAGGTGCAAATCAGCAGTCAAAGCATTGTCAGTTATAGATGATGATCTAAGTAATTGAAAGTCCTTTGTTATTATTTTAATGCCATCGGATTTATTCCCCTTAGTCCCAAACAACTTTGCATAGTTTCACTGTGGTCAATCAGGAGGGGAAAAGTTCTAGTAGGGTCTGCCACCTGCTAGTTGTCACTGCCATTCCTTCTTTCTAGCCTCTGTTTCCTCACATATGTCTAAAGAAGAGTACAGACCAGACCAGGGGTTCCTCCTGGCTGCACGGAACTACCTGGGGAGCTTTTGAAAAAGTCCCATGTCCAGAATTCCGATTTAATTGATCTGGGAGTGAGGTATCTGTGCAGTTTTAAGTTCCCAGTGATTCTCGGTGCAGCCAGTGTAGAGGGCTAACGCACCAGCTGAGCACTATGATTATAACCCGGTTTCTCCTCCCACGTCACCTATAAAAATGATTTGCTTCCTAGGACTGACAATAGGTGCTGGCTGCAGTCTGGCCCAAGTGAAAGATATTTTGGCCGAGCGAGTTTCTGAGCTTCCAGAGGAGAAAACTCAGACATACCGAGCCCTCCTGAAGCAGCTGAAGAGTCTGGCGGGCCAGCAGATTCGGAATATGGCAGTACGTTCTGGGCACCACTCATTAGACACACTGATCTCAGCTGCAGTGTTGAAATAAGCACTGGCAGAATCAGTATGCAAAAAGGTCTCAGCAGATTGAAACAACAGGCACAATAAATAAATACTTAAAATTTAATAAACATTATTAAAAATATATTTAAAAGAAGACTCTAAGTCAAGTTCACTATAATACCCAAGTAGCAATGTAAGTGGGAAAAGGAGGTTCTAATTTTGCTGATTTTGTGATAAGACTATCAAAGAACCTAATTTAGTTTTAGGCTGCATTGACAGAAGTATAGTACCTAAAATAAGGAGGGTAGCCTTCTCTTCTCTATACTGTTCAGACCACAGCTGGAGACTAATGCTCAGATCTGAGAGTCACACCTTAAAGTCTGGCTATTTCTGACCTCAGAAGAAACAGAAGAGACCTGAGTTTTCAAAATAGGTATATTCTCTCTGCTACATACCCCCAAATGGTATGTTAGAAATCCTTGGGATATGGGGAATCAAGGGAGGACATAATTCCTTTGAAAAAGCTCTTCCAGTGATTCCCTCTGTCAAGAACTCTAACGCCTTGCAGCCTGGCAAGATGGTGGCAAGAGAGTGTGGTGTTGGAAACCATATCTGAAAGAGGAATGGTGGGGCCTGGGACAGTCAGAGGGATCGTGGGCACTGCCTTCAAAAATGTACACACTCATGAGGGCAGATGTGATTTACTTCGTATAGTCACAAAGGGTAGAGGTATGACTGATAGGGGAAAATCCAGGGAGGCAAATTCAGCTCCGTGGAAACAGGAACTTAAACATCAAGCTGTTCCTAGAGAAATGGGGGTTCCCTGTCCTCACCCATGGTCCAGCCCAGACCACAGCCCCCCAACGTGGTCACTGGAGGCACCATCACTATGTGGAGAAGAGAGTATTAAGTTGAATGGCTAGTCATTTCTCTCCCAAGTTCTGAGATGCTGTAGACTCAACCAGATCCCAGAAGAGGAAGAGGGCAGCTCTTCCTCAGTGGTGTGGGAGTGCAGAGCCCCAGTACACCCACAGGGGGTTCTGGTCTTGATGGAGGCAGTGTTAGATGCCGGACAGCAGCTCTGTAGCCGGTACCCCAGCCACCTGTGCCACAGCCAAGGCTGAGCTGGGGGGTTGCCAATGGGCCACTTGGGTTGAATTCCAGTCCTGCCCCTTCCTTGCTGGGAGACCAGGCTCAAGTTTCATAATTTCTCTGTGCCCCAGTGTCTTCACCTGCAAAATGGGGATAATGGTGTCAGTTTCACTGGATCATTGACAGAAGTGAGCAAACGTTTGTGAAGAGGTAGAATAGACCGAATGCTCTGTGAGTGACAGTTACCGTCAGTTCCTCTCCCGAGCCAGAAGACCAAGACTCCTCAGGACACTTTCACTGTGAGAGGACCTTAAGCAGGTGCCTGTGGGGCATAGGATCTGAGCGATAGAATGATTGAGGCTCTAACTATCTCTTCTTAGTCCTTAGGAGGCCATATTATAAGTCGGCACTGCTATTCAGATCTGAATCCAATTTTGGCTGTGGGCAACACTACCCTCAATCTGATATCAGAAGGTAAGCTAGCCCAGAACTTTCTGAACTGCACCTAGGATTTTCTATGTTTCTTTTTAGGGAATGGCTGTAAGTTAAAGCCCTGGTCTCTGGCTCTTGATCCAGCGTGGGGGACTCAGGCTCCTGGAGGAAGGCACTCTGACACAAGGGAGTGGCTAGTGCTTCCTGCTGGCACCACACCCCACACCCACACCACACCCAACCCCCACAGCCGTGTTACAGCCAGGGGTGCTGTGCAGGGACTGAGCTGAAGGCTCTCTCTGCCTGAGGACTGCTCCCCCCTCCTCTTCATGCCCAGCCCTCACAGGCGCTGTGCATGAAGCCAGTCTAGGGAGGACACACTGCCGACACCATGGGCCCTCTGGGGACAGGAGGAAGGGAATGACTAAGTTTACATGCTGGCTGAAAACATCATTCCCTTGGGGCTGGTCCATGCAAAACTACCCTTGTCTCCCTGGAAACGTTCATCTCCCCCTGTGCCGCCACTGCTCTGAGGATGCCGACACGCCCCTTCACTGGGCACTAACTGTGTGTCAGGCTGTGCCGACATCTTACACACAGCCTGACTAGTCCATCCAACCGCCCAGCTGAGGTCCCCTGCAGAGACAGACACAGGATGGGAACCATTGTCTGCAACAGGCTGCCTCCCCGGGACCTCTGCTTCTCCCTGTGATCACTCCGTGCCGTCCCTCACCCACGACCCATCAGATAACCATTCCTTTTGTCCACCCCACTTGGCCAGCCAGTCATTTATCCCTCCCATGGGCGACGGGACCCAGGGGCTAGGATGCAGGGAAGCAATCACAATCTGCCCCCCACATGAACTTTGGGAATGTGTCCAACCAGGAATTATATCACAGGCGACTGTAACCCTCCCAAGGGGTTTGTTGGCCATAATATGAGCCCATCCCTAAGTAGTGGGAAGCGTTGGTAGAGGTTTCATGCAGAGGAAAAGCTCTTGTGCCCCTATTCAGCTTGGCATGGGGCCCGCCCAGGAGGGAGGAGCAGAAAGGCCTCACCCTGGCCTGGCCCTGTCAGCCATTTTCCTGAGTCCTCCCTGCCTGGGGTCCAAGACGACCCTAGCCTGAGCCCCGCAGACCAGGAAAGATGAAGCCCAGACTCTGGAGCACCAGGATAGCAAGGATAGGCTGACCCCCATGCAGAGCCTTCTACTACGCTAACAGTCGTAGTACTGGTAGTACGAGTAGTGGTGCTCTTCTACTGGGGCGTTGGTCATTACCTTTGCCTCAAAGGCTCCGTTTCCCAGCTTTGCCCAAGCCACCTCCACCCTGAGTACAGCCCAGCTCCGGCAAGGCTAGCAATGAGCTCTCTGACCTAGTGGCAGGGACTCCTTCTGGGCCCTCCTGCCTCCCTCGGGATCACCCCTGCACTCCGGTCAGCATCTCTCCACTCTTGTCAGGCACAGAACCCACCTCAGACTCTCCAGGCTGTAGTTTGATCTCCTCATTGCACCACTGTGGAGCCAAAAACCACTTTTTATAACAGGGGGGTACTGCTCTGACCGCTAAATTGTAACAGTTGGACCGGAAGGAGGTTTTGTGAATGGCTGGCTTTTAAGAGTGTAGGTATCCAGCAGCAGTAGCACGAACAAAATGCAAAGGCAATGATTGGAGCTCTGCTACTAGTGGAAATAAACCTTGGCTCTGCTGAAGCTACGCCCTTACCTTGATCACAGTGTTGAACGAGTTAGGTTTAGTCAACCAGCCTCTGCTTGACTGGCCTTGGAGAGGGCAGGAGGCCCAGCTCACAGAGCACGTGAGAGCCGAGGGGCCACTGCCTCCCTCCCTGGATGGGGGACCCAGGGATCCCTGGACTGTCATGCACACAGACTGCTGCCTCACTCGGGGCAGAGGGAGGTAACCTTCTCCACTTTGCCGCTGACATTTGAGAGTACAGAATACTCGGGCATTCCTCATTGCAACTGTGCAGAAATGTCATTTTCTTCAACAGAAGGTACACGGAAGATTCCTCTAAACGAATATTTTCTTGCTGGGTTGGCAAGTGCAGACCTTAAGCCGGAGGAAATTTTGGAATCTGTGTACATCCCTCACTCTCAAAAGGTAAGAATTCTGCTGGTTGCTTTGGAGAGTTGTTTTTTCCCTTTTCATAACTAAATGCAGTCATCTTTAGAAATCTGCAAACAGATGGAAGGAAAATAACTCTGCCCTGAAAACCTGTTTCCTGCCCACTGTGGGCTGGCCCAGCACCAAAATCCCAGACACCCTCGTGCAAGCAGCTCTGGGCTGTGGGTTTGGGCTTGTTGTTTCAGCTGTGGGGTGGGGCCCGCTGAGGGCAGGCGTTTGTGCTTCCACACCCTTTTGTGTCTACAGATGGACTCTGGGAGGCGGAAATTAAAGCTCCCCGCCTATGGAATGAGCCTCTCTGCCTGACCCACCAAGAGGTGGACGCTGGGGCCGGGCCTCCCCACTTCCCACTCTAGCTAACTCCAACAGCTCCTAGGAACACAAGGGCCTCCAGATGTTTGCTAACACAGGCTATCTGGGGTTGATGTGACCACCCAGCTGGCTGTGGCATGGGTCCTCTGTCCTCACTCCATGTTCCATGTCTCTCCCCAAAACTGTACCTGAATCCAAGAGGACAGTCTTCCCCGAGAGAGGCAATTCAGCACACACACGCAAACAAACACACACACACACACACACATGCACACACACACAATGATCAAAAGCCAGGAGTTAGTTTGGTTATGCAGGAAGTCTAATATTAAGTCATGTTTTCAGCCATGTGTGACCTTCATTTATTTTTCCTTGGCAGTGGAAACTTTGAGACATGTTCTAGTCCAATGTACATATGTGTAAAGGCCCCAGACAGAACACCAGGCCGACTCTAACACAGCGCCCTCAGCGACCGTACAGATGGAAACACACTTGAGACACAGGTCATCACCATTAACTCCCCATCAAAACACCCACAGTCACAGTGCCAACGAGCCCAGCGGGGCAGATATCACCCTCCTGACTCTTGTTCCTGATACAAGATTCCCTAGTCCACTGTCAGAAAGTTCTAGTCGACTCCTTTGTGACCTTTGCAAAGTTGAGACTAGTCGTTTCTACAGACTGAGAACTGTGGGGGGGTCTCTTTCACACTGTAAGCAAACTACATTTGAAAGTGCCTGTGCTGGGAGGGCTCCTCTAACCTCACGAAGACAGAGGCATCTGGAGACTAGAGGGAAGAGCCCCTGGAAACAGAGCGTGTGGACATGATACAGGCATCTGGGCCTCGGGAAAAGTGCACAGTGATTCCCATTCCTTGAGGGTATCAGGCACTGGGGATGGCCCTCTGGAGGACGCCATTCTCAGTTTGAATGAGAAGGCAACTAACTTGCCTCTAATTGTGCCAAGTGACTTTTGTGTTCCCTTGGGTTGAGTCTAAGGATGAATTAGTGACACCGAGAAGCAGACATCATGCTCTTAGTTTTGACATGTCAAACAACCCCAGATGGTTCTTGTCTCCACAGTGGGAATTTGTGTCAGCCTTCCGACAGGCTCAGTGCCAGCAAAATGCCTTGGCCGATGTGAATGCTGGCATGCGGGTCCTCTTCAAGGAAGGCACAGACACCATTGAGGACCTGAGCGTCTCCTACGGAGCGGTTGGCACCACCACGGTCAGCGCACAGAAATCCTGCCAGCAGCTCGTGGGGAGGTAAGCAGCGAACCCTGCACCCCAAAGGTGAAGCTTGACGTCAAAAAAAAAAAAGGAAATTTGGCTCTAGCCAGTGTTGGTAAAAGCCCTGGGAAGATGGAAACCCCTATCTGTAGAACCACTGCTTGGTCTTTCTGTAATTTTGCTAACAAATCAAGCCTTACCTGACTTTGATTAACGAGGGGCCGCTCCTTGGGTGAGGGATATAACCAAACTGGCCCAGGACCACAAGCAGCCCCAGCCCTCACGTGCATACACCAGCACTTCAGCAAACCTACACCAGCCAGCGTCCGAGAGCACTGATTGCTGCTGCTCGGGTATGGTCGATTTCTTCCTCAGTAAAGGCCTGTCCACTTCCTAATGGAATTGTCCCTAATGTGCTGTTTGTTTAATGCCTGGTTCCAGCATGGTCTGGCTCTCGGCCATGCTTGGTTCATGTCACAATGAAACGGTCCCATCCTCACCCTGCCAGGACCCTTAGGCCACTTGGTGCCTGGATTTTCCTGAAGGGCTTGGTTAGATGATTTCTAAGTTCCCTTCCAACTCATAAAAGGAGACCTGGGGTTCTCTAAGTTGTCACTACCCAATATCTAGTGCATGCTGTGCAATTTAAACTGCCCTTGAACTCGTGCCTTCCCTGCCTCCAACCCCACCAGGCCCTGGAATGAGCTAATGCTGGAGGAAGCTTGCAGGCTGCTTCTGGAAGAAGTGTCCCTCCCAGGCTGGGCTCCAGGGGGGAAAGTGGAATTCAAGAGGACTCTGGTGGTCAGCTTCTTCTTCAAATTCTACCTGGAAGTTCTGCAAGAACTGAAGAAGCTAGCAGAGCTTATGCCTGTAAGTGCTCTGGCGTTCCTGTGCTCCTTGCAGCCAAAAGCTCCCAGCTTTCCACTCATTTTGCGACCTGTCTTGTGGGCAGCCTGGGCCATTACCTGTCACCTGTTCTGAGTTAGGCCTCGTCAGTTCCCAGCTGTCCCTCCTTCGGACACTCAGCCCTGGAGGGCTACTACCCGAGGCTCAGCATACCAGGGTGCCTGCATTTCACAGACGGTCACTGTGTGCCCTGAGCAGCACAGCATCACAGTGCCCCTGCCTGCAGTGCGCAATTTCTTTTTCTTTTCAACTCAGCTTTACTGAAGTATAATTACATATAATGAAATGCACCTATTTAAACTCGGTGAGTTTTAAATGTGCAAACCTACATAGCCACTTCAAACAAGGTATAGGGCATTTTCATCACCCCCAAAAGTAACTTTTGGCCCCTTTGCCAACAATCCTCCCATCCCTGCCCCCAGGCAACCTCTAATCCACTTCATGGCACTAGAGATTAGGTTTTCCTGTTCTGAAATTTGATATTCAATATAAAATGTAAGATAAAATTTTATTTTTCAAAAAATTTAAACTTATTTATAAAAATTATAAATATAAGTATATTATTACATATTTATATATAATATATTATGTAATATATTATATAAAATATGATATTAAAAACTAAAATTTATTTGTATGCAAATATTTGAGTGGGCTGCTTTCCAGATTTTCTGATTGTAAATTTCTGGAATAAGTTAAGCAAAGCAAAACATTCTCTTTCTCTCATTCCCTCTTTCCTTCCCTGACTATGAATATAACTCTCACCCTACCTTGTACACCCTGCTTCCAACCATATCCCACCCCATCACTCCTCACATCACCCACTGTGTCCGATTTTCATTTACTCAGGGGTAGACCCTCACCAGCCACATTCACCAGGGCAATCATCACTGCCATTTATTTCTGAGTCAAGACACTTGGTATGTTTCAGATGCCCAGAGAGCCTTCCTAATTTTACTGCTGAGTTGCTGCATTGCTGAGACAAGCAATCAGGATGTGGGCTCTTTTGTGTACAGTGAACTCCAGCTCATTCTGTGGCTGACCCAGCCCCTGATTTTCTTGCTTCTCCTGCCTTTACCCAGCTCACCAATAGGCCTCTTCAGCCTCAGGGTGACATGAGGACCAGATTCAAATCAGTCAGTCCAGTTCCTCCTTATGTGGAAAGGGAGGGAGGGCAAGACACCTTCATAGAAAGGGAGATCCTAGGAGGTGCTGTGGATTTGGGTCCTCCAGGCTACCCTGGGCTTGCAATTTCTTGGATAGTTTAGCCACGTCATTTTCACACACATCAAAGGCCAGTTTAATCATAGACTAACCAGTTCATCTTTATTGTTTTGAATCGTCTCTCAGGACAGTCATCATTATCCTGAAGTTTCAGACCAATTCCTAAGTGCTCTAGAAGATTTCCCCATCACAGGACCCCAGGGAGTACAAAGGTACCAGGTCAGTGAGTATAATTTAATAGAAACCCAGAAACTAAGAGATAAGCTATAGCTATGTGAACAAAGCAAGCACTTCAGAGTTATGATTTATAGTTCTACCTTTCTAGTTTTTGCTGGTATGTTGCCCTTTGTTTGGGCCAAGTCAGAGAGACACTATATCTAGGATCAGGCCTGAGCTACCACTATACACACTTGAGGGTTGAACCAACCTGGAATGGTTTGACAACCTGACTAATAATTGATCATCTCCTCCAACTGATGTTCTTTGGGGATTTGTTTGAAGAAGACCCAAGCCAGGTGTGGAGGAAGGATTGAGCAAGACAGTAGCAAGGTTCAGCCTCCAGCCCTGATTGCCAAGGTCTGATCTCCAGTCAGCAAAACCAGAGCCCTACCTATACCTGAACTACCCCCGCTCCCGGCTTCTTGAAGGACAATTTAGAAAGTATCTACTATTATCCGTTAGCACCCAGCCCCTCTCCTCACCCCATTGACACACACAAATCATCCCTGAGAAGAGTTCCAGAGTAAACACTTTCTCCATCTCCCTTATCCTCCCAGTGATGTTTTTGGGCCACTTACAGGGGCAGCCAAGGCACCTTGCTCTGGATCTTGGGGGACTCTACTACCATTTGCTCTCCTCCCCTCTCCCCTGCCCCAGGCACCATTCAAGTTGGCACTCAAGCTTTTGGCTTAGATTTTGGCCCCCTGCCATCAGGATTTATAACACTTCAGGCTTTATTATCATGATCACTTCAGTTGTGGACAGTTTTATCATGCGGAAGGTAAGAAAGCAGACAGGGAGACCCTCTGAATTCCAGGAAAAAGCAGTCCAGGGGCAGGACTTGGAAAAAGAAGATGCCGAAAGGAAAAACTAGGGTGGCCCTTCACCTATTTCACAATTCTCCAAAAAGGTCGGCATTGCAACATAACTGACAGGACAATTCCCCAGTCTAGTTACATCATTAAATTGTCACATTTACCATCTGACCCACACCAGTGTTTGTTGCCTGAGGGTGACTGATTTCTTAATCCTGAATCAGGAGTGTTGGTAATTAGCCAGGCCACTTCTGGAGATTCAAGTTTTCCAGGGCAACTCTCATCTCCCTCTGCAGAGTGTGGATTCTCACCAATCCCTCCAAGATCCAGTTGGACGCCCCATCATGCACCTATCAGGTCTTAAACATGCTACAGGTGAAGCCATATTTTGTGATGACATTCCGGTGGTGGATAGAGAACTTTTCATGGTTTTGGTGACCAGTACCAGAGCCCATGCAAAAATCATGTAAGTAAATGGAAAACTTTAAAAAAAAAAACTTTTATAAGCACACCTGCATTTTCCCACAGAAGAATGTGCCTGTTAGGCAGTGTCCTAAACCCAAAGAACTTAAAATTAAAAGAATAAAGAAAAGGTTGCCATCCCCAGGAGAAGGAAGGGAGGGAATCTGGAAATGACCTTTAAGAAAGAGAGAACAAAAACAGTGGTGGTGGGTTCCTTGCTTCTGTTCTAACCTCACAATACCTCAGCTCTCTGCTGGAGCCCCTGGCATGGCCCCTAGGAGTAACTTTGAGTAGAGCTATACTCGGCTGGTGATAAAACCCTGAAATACTGCATTTCTGAACGGTAAATGCCCACTGTCCTAAACTTCCTAAGAAGATCCCTTGCCATAGCCACATGGGCCCCAGCTCCAGCTCCCCTCCAGTAGCTGAAGTGTTACCCTGACCCAGCAGGGAGCCTCCTGGATCCTGGAGCAGGTCAGCTTTTATTGCTCAGGACCTAAGCTGGACTAGTTGTTATATATTTTGATTTTCAACAATGTTCTATCTTTCCCTTGGGTCTGGGTCCCTCAAAGTTTGCTGATTTCTACTCTTAAATATTTATCTTTTTTCAGATCAATTGATTGGTCTGAGGCCCTTGAACTACCCGGGGTGGTTGATGTGATAACAGCCGAGGACATTCCAGGCAACAATGGGGCTGAGGAGGACAAGCTGATGGCTGTAGATGAGGTACAGAACATGCCTTCTCAGGCGACTTTGTGCAGATAACAACCAAGGCACCGCCTCAGCTGGTTTTCATTTGCCCCCTCCCTCCCACCCACTGGGGGATAGAAGTGCCAATTCTTTCAGCTTCTCTCTACACCTCACATCTTTTTGCAGACAGACTTAGAAATTACATCGTAAAAAAGACATTTGTTGCAGAGACACAAGTCCTAGCTTTCCCACTGTGTGATCTTGAGTCAATTTACCCTCATCTGAAGAATAAAGGTAGGAACTGACCGTATTGGGATAGAATACCCTAGAAAGACCTAAAAAGGAGAGTACCAAAAGCACAGCTACTCTCTGCTATTTATACTGAATTCCTCCCTTCCTGGACCAACCCCACATACACACCCCCACACCCACTGACTCTTACAGAAGCCATTTTTGATGAAGGTGCTCTTGCCCTCCTTGGCCTTTTAATTCAATTCTATAATCATTCATTGAATACTTGCTTTTGGAACCAGACTACCTTGGTTGTTGTTCCAGCTTCACCCTCACTACCCATGTGCCTTTGGGTATCATTATCTATAAAATGGGACTCATCATAGCACCAACTCTACTGTGTTATTGTGAGACTTAAATGAGTTAATGCATGTAAAACACTTACAACAGTGCTTGGCACCTGAAGGCTCTCCGTAAGTGTTAGCTAGTATTGTCACGTCTCAGTGAGTCGCACAGACTGTTTCTCCTTCAGCCACGAAACGAATCACTGCTCTTTTGGTTGAACTCCAGATGAAGAGGTCAGCTGTTACTTAAGGGCTATATTATCTGCTCAGGAGGCCATAACAAAATACCACAGACTGGGTTACTTGAAAAAAACAGAAATTTATTTTCTCACAGTTCTGGTGGCTGATCTCCCGAGATCAAGGTGTTGGCAGGTTTGGTTCCTCCTGAGGCCTCTCTTCTTGCTTTGCAGGTGGCCATCCTCCCATTATGTCCCCACATGACCTTCTTTCTGTGGGTGAGCCTCCCTTGTATCGCTTCCTCTTCTTGTAAGAACATCAATCATATTGGATTAGAGCTCCACCCTGATGACCTCACTTACATTTAATTACCCCCTTTAAAGGCCCTGTCTCCAAATACCATCACATTGGAGATGAGAGCTTCAACATAGAGTTTGGGAAGAAGGAGGGGACACAGCATAGTTCCTAACAGGAATTACATTGTACAAAAAACACTTTCCTTGTCTTTAAACTCTAAAATGATAAATGATACCATGAAGATGACATGTGAAGCAAGCTTGACAGAGGACACAGCAGATTCAGGTCACAGCCAATCTCACATCCCCTTGGGGGCTGACATTCATTGAGTAAACTGGCCAATGGAGTCATCTGTATTATTTAAATTTTTTAATTGAAATTTTTGTTAGCCAAGCACACATGGTTGAATGTGACCTCCAGTATGGTTATTATTGCTAAACAATGAGAATTAAGACACCAGCCACTAGAGTAAGACTATTTCTACAGATATTTTTCTACCTGCTTCATGCATGTACTTTTCGCAGGTGCTTTGCGTGGGCCACATCATCTGTGCTGTGGTTGCAGAGACAGACATACAGGCAAAGAGTGCAACTGAAAAGATAAAGATCACCTATGAAGATCTGGAGCCAGTAATCTTCACCATCAGTGTAAGCAGGGCTGGCTGGTTGCTTTCCTGTAAGATTGTAGAGTCAAAACCACCTTTGTAAATTTCTTTTTTTAATTTTTTTAAAGATTTTATTTATTCATTTGAGAGAGAGAGGGAGAGCACGTGCATGGGGAGGGGCAGAGGGAGAGGGAAAAGCAGACCCCTCACTGAGCAGGGAGCCCGATGCAGGGCTCGATCCCAGTTCGAGATCAGGACCTGAGCCAAAGGCCGATGCTTAGCTGACTGAACCACCCAGGTGCCCCCATCTTTGTAAATTTCTTAATGCAAGACTAAATCTAACTTTTTCTTGTCACTAACTTGTTCTGGAAAAATCAGCTTTCTCTGGAAGGTATTAATTATATGAATTGAAATTAGCTTTGGCTCTAAGAAATGGGAGGAAAAAACACACCAAGAATTGAAGTATCTTCCTCTTTTGCATACAGAAAATCTAGAAGTGGTCAGTCCAGGGCTTATGTGGGGTTCTAATGTGTCAGGGATCTGGGCTCCTTCTATCTAGTTGCTACATCATCCATGGTTTCTATACTCCAGGTCACACTTCGGTCCACAATGGCAGCTGAAGCTTTGGCCATTAAGTCCACATTCCAGACAGCAGAAAGAATGCGATGATGAAGAAGGGCATATTCCATCCCTTTAAGGACATTGGTTATATCTCATGGTTAACACCTAGCCAGATGCCACACCTATATGCCAGGGGAGCTGGGAAATGTAGACTTTATGCCAGGTGGACTACATATCCACCAAAAATTGGAGAAGATGATGAAAATGGATTTTGAGAACGATCATGTTTTCAAGGTGGGACCCAAAAACAGAGTGGCTTTCATGATGGAATGCCACAGGAATTTCCACTCTTGTTTTTTGGGTCTAGCTGATGGAATGCAAATGCTATTTCCAAAGCAGAAAGAATGAACTTAAAATAGTAAATTCAGATATAGACTGGGATTTGCAGGTTCTAACTCAATAAAGGGCAAGTTCAGAGGAATTGAGTTGAGAAAAGCTTCCTTATTTGTGCACTTGTGACAGAAAATAGAACTTTTTCAAAGACCCCCGTGAACTACTTGACATTTTTTAAATGTGCCTAAAAGGTACAACTTGCTCAATATTCAAACTGTTAAAAAGATCATGTTTCTTGATCTTTCTAAACCAAATCAATTCTGTTCCAAATAGCCATTTTGCCAGGTTTACAAGAAGTCCAGACCCTTTTTCTTGGCTCACTTTCCATCCCTGGGTTGTACTCAGATTCCAATATCAGTTTTTGAAATCTCAATTCTAATCTCATTTCGTCAAGGGGGAAATGGCACCCAGAAGAAAAACCATGAAATATCCTGGGACTCAGAATGTTAAGAGATTTAGAGTTCTCTCAGAATGGGACTGAACAGAGTCAGCTAAAAGCTTCTTTTGTGAATGAAAGTAAATAACAAAATAGTCATACATACCAATACTTATTCACCTATCCATCCATCCAACCATTCATTTCAATGACTGTATGTATGAGAGGCAGTGGAGGGTAGTGGCTAAAAGCACAAGTTCTAGAACCAAACCGATAGGGTTTGAATCCTGGCTGCTCACCTGATAGCCATGTCACCTTCAGTGAGTTAAGATGCCATGATTTCTTCACCTGTAAAATGGAGATAATAATAATAGCTACCTCATCCATCTGTTACAAGACCAAATGAGTTAATACATGGAAAGCACTTAGCACAGTGCCTGGCACACACTCAATCCTCACTAAATAAAGCATATATTACAAGATTACATGATCTCATGACACATTTCCAATATGGCAGTAAACATGCTTCCACATGAACTCGGGTGACTCATTGACATCTTGGTATAACAGAAAATGAAAAAGTCCACTATCTGTTACACATTTTCTGCTGCTTGGAGAAATCAAATATTCTTCACCAGGCAAGAGGTTTCTGAAAACTGAGCTGGGAGTTGAATGCTGCCTCCATCTCTTCTTTGCAGCACGACTTTAAGAGAGGTAGTTAAGCTCTTGAAGCCCAGTCTCTGCATCTGGAATTAATGTGAGAATATGCGTACATGCACTGTGTGTTGAGCAGTGCTTGACACAAGGTGAGCAGTCAGTAAATATTGGCTGTTCTCATTATCATTATCATAATGAGCAAGATAGACAATGAACTCTAAGGCTATTGGAGAGTCAGAATGCAGGAGACAAGGAGCCATTCTGAAGTATGGAAAATCACGTTGGGCCTAAAGGCTCAGCAGGGATCAGCTGTCAATAGGTGAACCCATGGGGTCTCAGAGTGGAACAGCTTCCAGTCTTCATGTTTAGTCAGTTCATGCTATCATCAGAAAGAAAGCACAGAAGAAAGAACTAGAAAGGCCCTTATGAGATTTACCAAATACCCAAAGAAATAAACATACCTCCTACAATGTTTATTGGGTTTTCTTCCCCGGAGATGTGTTAGGACTTGAGTCTTCTCCCTCAACTTGGCCTCAGTTCTTTAGATCCCTAAGTTGGAGATTCCTGTACATGAGCTACCTAAGTCTAACATAAGTATTCTACTTCAGGATAAAGAGGAAGGGCCTAGAACCTCACCCATATTGCAGTTAGACCCATCACCTATACCCTGGACATCCGCACTGAAGATGAGAAATGAGTATTTATCATCCTGGGCCATCATAGTATCCCCAGATCTCATTTCTTAACATTTCCCTAATCCTTCGTGTTGGTTTCCTCTGCAGTCTGGAAGACATCCTTCTAACATCCATCTCATCTCTGTCCCGAGCCCACTACTCTAGTGTTCCCTTGCTTGATGACTTCCTTTGTGGCTATTTTGGGGAGTTTACTGGCCTTTGATTAAGAAAAAAAATGCCATTGGAAGAAAAAACGTTTTAATTGGCTCATGTGGTTTTTTCCTATCATTTAGGATGCCATAAAGCACAACTCATTCCTATGCCCTGAAAAAAAACTTGAACAAGGAAATGTTGAGGAGGCATTTGAAAAAGTCGATCAAATTGTTGAAGGTAAGTGGCTCAGGATATTTAACAGAATCTTTGCACAATTCTATTCCAAAGCAGACATTGAGAGCATGTGATTTCCTCTCAGAAAGGGCATCCTTTATAGACTCAGCACTTTGCCAAGTTTCTCTTATATCTCTTCCTCTCAGGTTGTGTGTGTGTTGTCTTTAGAGGTTGGGGGCTGGGGAGCAACAGAACATATAGAAGAAAAATCCCTAGCACTTTTATTAGTCAAGAACAGAGGAATAGAACCAGACACTTAGAACTTGTTATCCAAAACTGTAGTCTCGGAAACAGATTGACCTAAGTTGCCATAGGACAAATGCCACCAGATCCATCAGTTCTTTGGTCTGAACAAATCCATTCTGGTCAGTCCACACCTTACTTGCTTTTGAATTCCTCAACATAGTAGTTTCCAACTAGCACACACTTTCAAGAATTTCCCTATCTTGCACTTAACAGGAGAGGTCCATGTTGGAGGACAGGAACATTTTTATATGGAAACACAAAGAGTGCTTGTTATTCCAAAGGCAGAGGACAAAGAACTGGACATTTATGTGTCAACACAGGATCCCGCCCATGTGCAGGTGAGGTCCGGGATCGCCTTTACCTTCCCAGCGTCCTAATTCCATCATGGCCTTCAATTCCCATGGCTTCACAGTTGGCAGCCATTTTACCTGTAGAAACTTGATGTCCAGGTACTGGACACCAATGGAGAAGCTAAGATACCAGAACCATTTTATTTTTTCTGATCTTGACAGGTAAATAAAACAACAGTCAAGGTGAAGGGGATTAAGAGTATACTTATCATGATGAGCACTGAGTAATGTAGAGAATTGTTGACTTACCATATTGTACATCTGAAACTAACATAATACTATATGTTAACTATACTGGAATTAAAACTAAATAAAATAAATTAAACAAATTTAAAAAAAAAGAACAGCCACAGTCACTTCAGATTTAAAGAATGCATTCATTTGCAGCGTGCTTAAATGAGCTCTATGATTGGATAACACTAAATTATATTTGTACATGATTTTTCTCTAAAATAATCATTACAGATAACCTTTGGAGTGAACATATCACTTTATAGCACATTTTCATTTCCCAGTAGCAAAGTGCCCTAGGTTTTAGCTGCAAACATGTTCTTTAGCAAGTTGTCCTGAGTTTGCTGATTTTCACCTTGTTGGGACTTCAGCCTTCTGGAAAATACTATTTTTCTGCTGGAAAGGCTGTTCTGTAAGATTAATGATGTTTATGAACTCAGTAGAGCTCTGCAAGACAGATTTAGACTATCTTAGTTTTTTGTTGTTATTTTTTCTGACAGTAGGTGTGGATGAATATTGCTATGATGTTGTTTCAGAAAACAAAAGACTTCTTTACCATTTCTTATAAAACTTTTCCATTACCTAACTTTTACAGAAAACAGTGTCCTCTACTTTAAACATCCCCATCAACAGGATCACCTGTCATGTCAAACGGGTGGGTGGAGGTTTCGGCGGGAAAGTAGGAAGACCAGCTATATTTGGAGCTATTGCAGCTGTGGGTGCTACCAAGTAAGTGCAGTTGGGGATACAGGAGGGTGAAAAATGTACAGAACTAAGGGTAAATCAGCAGAATGAGAGTCACTTGGACTGCTGTCATAACCACCTGAGTGTCCTTGGGCAATTCAGGCTCCTGTCTCTTTTTCTTTATAATTATTGATACAACACTCACCCTCCTAGCGTTATTGGAAAAGTTGAATGTACATAGGACTTCAAAGAGGATAATTTGCTATAAAAAGGAAAAGTGGTATTATTAGTTAAATAGCTCCAAGGCTGAGGCTGTCCTGTCCTTGAGCTTCAGGGAGGTGACCCATTTAGGGGTGGGACAAACATCCTGCCTGAGTGGAACACCAAGGAGGTGGGTCCAACCCCACTTTTCCTTCCTACTCTAGTTGCAGACAGGGTGGAGTGAGGAAAGAGAGCCTCCCACCCTCTGCCTCTCTGCACCTGAGAAGGGCTGGCTATTTAATGTTTGCTTAATGACAGATGACATCTTCAAAGAAAGTTCCCGGGTTAACCTCAACCAGAAGGCTTGCTCCTTTGCTGTTCATGCTGTTCAAGTTGCTGGATTTTCTGTTCCTTGTTCTTTTTCTATGCCTGTTTCTTGGTAGTAACAAAGTACTGTCAGAGCCCAGTCAGCCCGCAAAGTTCAAAGGTCCCGCTTCCTTTGACAAATTCTGTGTAGCTCAAAGCTAGCTCCCAAAGCATTCAGATGTGTGTCTCATTCTGCAATGAGAGGTGGAAGATCACAAGATCTGAATCCCATCTCCAATTCTTTCCATAATGAACCTCTCTATTCTCACCCACAAAGTACCCAGCAAGGGATAATCAGTTTATCATACTCCTACCAGGCTTTGTGCCTTTAAGACCTCTCAAGCATTACTGCACATTAAAATCATCCGGGGAGCACTTAAATCCCAGTGTCTAGGCTGCCCCATAAAGATCCAGGCATCACTATATTTAAAACTACCCCAGAGGTGTCACTGTGTAGCCAAGTGTGGGAAACAGTGCTTTAAGCTACAGCCCTGCCTTAGCACACATCTGCCATGCAGTTAGTAGTTCCCAGAGTAGGGTTCCCAAAACGTTGATAATAAGACTCTCCCAGGCTCATAGACATCTCAGACCCACCAAATCAGAATCACCAGGGTGTGATCCCAGAAACTTTACATTTAACTGATGCTTGAAGTAGTCTTCACCATTAAAAAAAACAAAAACAAACACACACACACACACACACACACACACACACACACACACACACACAGAACAGGAAACCTTATGCCAGAATTGTAATTTTCAATATGTACCTGAAAATAGCTGCATAAGAATCACTGAGAAAGGGGCGCCTGGGTGGCTCAGTCATTAAGTATCTGCCTTTGGTTCGAGTCGTGATCCTAGGATCCTGGGATAGAACCCCACATCAGGCTCCCTGCTCAGCAGGAAGCTTGCTTCTCCCTCTCCCATTCCCCCTGCTTTTGCTGTCTCTCTCTCTCTTTCAAATAAATAGATAAAATCTTTAAAAAAATCACTGAGAAAAATGCCAATTCTAGGGTTCCTCCCTAACGTATTGAATGACAGTCCTAGTGCTAAGGCTCAGGAATCTGCATTTTCACCAACACACCAGATGATTCTTTTGTACTCCGAAGAGTCCAGGAACCACTGCCCTAGAGAGCAGCAAGGCCAAAGCTCCGAGGACCCGAGGGCTCAGCTTGGCCAACAGAGTAGCCTTTGTGGGTAGAAATGAATATGCAAACCCAGCAGGCTAAGGACAAGTACTTGGCCTTGTTTTTCCAGTTGTGTTGTTAAGTTTGCATTTATCTATTCCCAGTCTTTCTCTTTTGTAACTAGTGGGGATATGCAAAATGGTTGGATCTGGGTGAGCATCAAATCTGAAGCCATAAGAACACAGGAACAAGTTAGGAATGCCTAGGTGGCTCAGATAGTTAAGCGTCTGCCTTCAGCTCAGGTCATAATCCCAGAGTCCTGGGATTGAGCCCCACCTTGGCTCCTTGCTTAGCAGGGAGCCTGCTTCTTCCTCTCCCTGCTGCTCCCGATGCTCGTGCTCTCTCTCTTCCTTCTCTCTCTCTCTCTGACAAATAAATAATAAAACCTTAAAAAAAAAAAAAACAAGTTAACTGGTTTGTGACATTAACATCGATTTAGTTAGATCTCCAACCATTGAGTTATAGGTTACAGAGACAATAATAATTTGGTCTCATGTTAATTCAGATCAGTGCCCAGCTCACTGTATGCACTCAGGGAACATATATGAGATGAATGGATGGTTAAATGGATGGTTGGAAAAATGGGTGGGAGAGTGGATGCTAGACAGGTGGATGGGTGAATAGGGGAATGGATGGATGGGTAGGTGGAATGGGTGGAGAGTACAACTAAGATTTGTTTTCTTTAGAACTGGTCGTCCCATTCGTCTTGTTCTTGATCGTGACGATGATATGTTAATAACTGGGGGAAGGCACCCATTATTTGGAAAATATAAAGTGAGTATTAAAGGTGAAATTATTAAAATACCTCATTTTATCTGAGTGGTGATATCATTTTGATTTTGCTAAATTCTAAAAACAATAATCTTACCTAAAATATTAAATGAAGGTGCTGTGTATTTGAATTCTCATAAATTTTATAAGGAACTTTTAGTAAATCTAATATAGATTAAGAAGAAATCGAATGATAAAAACACAATTTCAATTGATAAAAAATTACTGAAGGAAAAGATTTTCATTAATGGTTCCTCAAAGACAAAAAATGAAAGAAGGTACAAGCACTTGTTATACCAAAACTTCCTGACTATAAAAATACTTTGTAGTAGGGACTCCTAGGTGGCTCAAGTCAGTTAAATGTCTGTCCTCAGCTCAGGTCAGGATCCTGGAGTCCTGGGATCGAGCCCCACATCAGGCTCCTTGCTCAGTTGGGAGTCTGCTTCTCCCTCTCCCTGTGCTCCTTGTCCCCAACCGCCCCGTCCCCCACTCATGAGTCCTCTCTCCCGCTCACTCTCTCTCTCAAATAAATAAAATCTTTCTTTAAAAAAGGAAAAAATATTTTGCAGTTGAAATGTTTGGAAACAATTTTACCATTTTAACTACAAAATCATTTTTACAAGTGTTTCTACCAAGTTGTTATGAAAGTGTCATGAAAGTTCTTTGCAAATAGGGAAAAAAACACTAACTAATGAAATTATTTTAAATTGTTTCAAACCATGCTCATTGCATTTTATGCAACTATGGCATAAACACCATTAAAAATAGTATTAACATCTAGTCAACAGCAACAGTACTTTTCAAATTTGTGACTGAGTTTTTAGGATAGTTCTAGTGTAATGTTTCTATATCAAAGATGTTTTATCAGGGAATTGCTTATAGCATACACATAGCTAGATAGTCTACCTGATGTCATTGCCTTAGATTACTAAAATGTATTTCCTGGATTACTAAAGCCATACCACAGCACCACTTAGTTTCTTCCACTGGCATTAGTAATTTTTATAATTAGGGAGAAAAGGACCACAGTTGGCCATTAAAATTTTTATTTGCCTTTAAATGCATAGAAATTAATGCAACTACTATTATATTCTAGCACCAAGAACAATGTAGAGGCACACTCTAGAATAATGACAATGTGTTTTGTTATGGTGGTTGTTGGGTTCTTCGGTTTTGGTCTGAGTTATAAATTAGGCTTTTTTTATATTGCATTTATGAGACTGTTTTAGTACTAGTACTTATTAAGAAGGTTCTAGACTAAATATTTTGTTAACTATAGTAATATAAAATATAATTAAAATGAGGGAAATAGACTTTGGAAAATCGAAATTTTATTTTATTTTATTTTATTTTTAAGATTTTATTTAGTTATTTGACAGAGAGATAGAGAGAGAGCACAAGCAGGGGAGCAGCAGGCCGAGGGAGAGGGAGAAGCAGGCTCTCCACCAAGCAGGGCGCTGGATGTAGGGCTCAATCCCAGGACCCTGGGATCATGACCTGAACCGAAGGCAGACTCTTAACAGAAGGCAGCCACCTGTAAATTTTATTTTATTTTTAAGGAAATATAATTTTACTTCCAATATCCACATTCAGAGATCCACATTCAAAACTAGCTAACAAAGTTTTGCTTGGATATTCAGAGCTATTTGTAAATTAGCATAAAAATGTTTATGTGTAAATAGGTTCTTCTGAAATTCTTGAAAAGTTTATAAACATTTTAAGAATTTTAAGCAAACCATGAGAGACTGTGGACTCTGAGAAACAAACTGAGGGTTAGGGAGGGGAGGGGGGAGAGGGGGAGGGGGGATGGTGAGCCTGGTGGTGGGTATTAAGGTGGGCACGAACTGCATGGAGCACTAGGTGTGGTGCATAAACAATGAATCTTGGATCACTGGGGAAAAAAAAGAATTTTCTCTATTTATTATATTGTTTTGCTTAGCAATCCTTTCTTCATGAAAAGTCACAGGTAGGGCGCCTGGGTGGCTCAGTGGGTTAAAGCCTCTGCTTTCGGCTCAGGTCATGATCTCAGAGTCCTGGGATCGAGGCCTGCATCAGGCTCCCTGCTCGGCAGGGAGCCTGCTTCCCCCTCTCTCTCTCTGCCTGCCTCTCTGCCTCCTTGTGATCTCCCTCCCTCTGTGAAATAAATAAATAAAATCTTAAAAAAAAAAAAAGAAAAGTCACAGGTAAACTTCAACCTAGCATTTGTCAAAATTATCATAAATTTTGAATTTCTGGCTTTTCCTACACTTGCTTAGTGCTCTGCTCTGTTATCCAACATTGCCATAGATAATAATGGCCATATGGTTGTGCCCATTTTCAAAAAGGCAAAGGGACCAGGGCCAATCCTTTTCTGGTAGAACTACTATAGGAAGTGGGAAATTTTCAATCTGGGCTGTGAAGACCAACAGGTCTAAGTGGGAGGGAGGGGATTGGCAACTCAGAAAAATGCAAGATGCTTCTTTGAGTCACAATAAGAACAGCAGCACTAGCTCACATTTGTTCAACCTTAATCACAAAGCACTTCATCAGCTCCCTAAAATGAGAGCAGCCGTTCTCATGTCCATACCCCAGCCTCAGCTTCCAAGGCTTTCCCATAAGGTGATGCTCTATGATTCATTTCAATGCACTCTGGAATTTAAGAGACTTTTCCACAAGAGGGAGAAACTACAGACTAAATTTGAAGGAAAACTAGTAAAAAGTGAAGGAGACTTGGGGTGACTGGGTGACTCAGTCGGTTAAGTATCTTATTTCAGCTCAGGTCATTATCTCAGGGTCCTGGGGTGGAGCCCCCTCGATGAGCCCTCTGTGGGGCTCCTTTCTCAGCAGGGAGTCTGCTTCTCCCTCTCCCTCTGCCCTTACCCCCACTCATGCACACTCTCTCTCTTTCTCTCAAATAAATAAATAAAATATTTTAATAAAAGTAAAGGAGACTCTTCCAGAATCAAGGAAGGAAAGGATAGCAATCCTACACCAGGAGGCAAGCAAGGACTTTGGAATTCCATACTGACTGCGAAGCCAGAAAATGATGCCTTGAAAGGAAGGGATCAGGCAAATTCAAGTCAGAGGAGGTCTTTGTCAGGCAAGCACTAAAAAACAAAGGGATGGCTGGGTGTGGCATACCACTGCCACCAAGCAACGCAGAGTCTGCCTTCAATCCTGCCCAATCCTAGAGGTGGGCTGAAACTTGGCTTGTAAATTTTAAACAGATCATAAAATGTCCTTCATTTGGTGACAGGTGGGATTCACTAACAACGGGAGAATCAAAGCTCTGGCCATTGAGTGCTTCCTTAACGGAGGATGCGCGCTGGATGACTCCGAGCTGGTATGTGCATCAGGAACCACCACCATCCTGAGTCCTACACCCAATGCAGAATTTCTAAATGAGTCTTTACAGAGCATGTTTCTTCAAGTCCTTACCCAAGTCCCACAAGCAGTTAGACTCTGTACTTTTACAGAAAAAAAACAGTATTGTCCAATATATATTAATATCTCTTTTCACTTTAGGTAACAGAATTTCTTATATTAAAGCTAGAAAATGCATATAAAATCCGTAACCTCAGGTTCCGGGGCCGGGCATGCATGACAAATCTACCATCTAACACAGCCTTTCGCGGATTTGGCTTCCCACAAGGAACCCTGATAACAGAATCTTGCATCACAGCTGTGGCAGCCAAATGTGGCCTTCCACCAGAAAAGGTAAGGTTGTAATCAAGGTCGTAACCAAGGTTGGTGAAGAATCATATGAGCTAGGGAACCAGCTACCCAAGGAAAGACCCTAGAAGAACCATTCAACTTAGCCCTGGCTCAGAATTCGAGATGAGTTAAATGTTTACTTGGAAGAAATGACTTTCCACTATCTTCCTACCTCCTTATGCAAACAACTTTCTGTTTCTTTCTTTTTTCTAATTTGTACAAAAATAATTACACTTTTTAACATTCTAACCACACTGAGGGAATTAAAATAAAAAGTGAACGTCCCCCTTTTCATCCCATCATCTCTGTTGGTCAAGGGTAACCACTGTTAATAGTTCTATGTTTATTGTTCCAGCCGTCTATATTCATACACACATACATAAGCATTGATGTATTTTATATATATATATATATATATATGTACACACATACATATACACATATATATGCACATAGAGAATTATTTACCAAAATGGGACCGTGATAAACATATCATACTTTTTCTACTTGACAGTAGGCCATGGCTATCTTCCTGTGTCATTAGAATGATCCACATCCTTCTTTTTCATAACTGAATAGTATTATATAATAGGGACTTGCGTAATTTATTTAGCCACTCCATTATGATACCTGTTTATGTTGTTACCCATTTTTGGCTATTAAAATGATGTTGCAAGAAACATCTTAGTATAGATATATCAAAATACAGATGCATTTTTGCCCTTTTGTATATACCTGTAGGATAAATTTATAGAAGTGGAATTGTCAGTACATTTGAAAACTTTTGAGAGATATACTACCAAAGATGCCCCCCCAAAATATTATTTTTACAGTATCCTAGAAGAAGCATAATATAGACAGATGCTAGGCTAGAGTGAGGCAGCCACTGGCGATTGAGATAATTATTAATAACACCTTTCTAGCCCTCAGACAGTTCAATTAGACCCTAGCCTACTTTTTACACTTCTTTTCCCTGTTTCCCCAATATAGTCCTTCTGTTCCTGAAGCCACACTTAATATATTCCCCTTTGAACCCCTTGGCCCTGAAGTTCAACAGAAAGGACCACCAGGTTTGTGACTGTCAGGGTACTTCCTACACACAGGTGAACACCTACACATTATACAAGGAAGACCACAGTTATCCTAAGAGAAGTCACATAGAGTGTTCTGTGAGTACAAAGGAAAAAGACATCACTTTGGCTTGGGGGGAGGAGAGTCAGCAAGAACTTTCTGGAGAAGATGACACTTAAGATTGGCCTTGAAGAATAATAGGCACAGATAATAGGAAGGTAATCCAGGCAAATGGAGCTGCTCCAGGAAGGAGAGGCAAACTTTGTGGTTCAGTTTCTTTATCTATGAAACAAGGATGCTATATATAACTCACCACACAGAGTTCCTGCAAGAATCAAATGAGTTAGCACTTGTTAAAGCATTTATTTTCATAAACTGGATAGTATTATTCCAATGTTACTGTTGATAGTGATAATTATTTAATGTTAGAGTGAAATGGGGAGAATGAAGACTTCCTGAGCATATCTCAGGAGGCTCTCCTTCTTTATCAAATCTTGCAGACTTCCAGAACATATGACACCCCATATTATGTATGGAGTGTATCAATGTATGGGGTGTAAAAATGTATCAAATACATTTTTAAAAAGATTTGGCTACACATCCAGAGGTAATCAGAAGGCTTAGAGTAGATCTGCTATTTGTCACTAGCTGCAATGCTATTCCTCTGTAGCAGAACAAATCTTCAGTTATACAACACATCCTTGCTTTGATATACAATCTGTCAATTCTTCATCCTCTGAACCTTGTAGGAAAAAAGGAGTGTCTGCTTTCCTCAGCCCCTCCATCCTGCTGCCCTCCAGGGACCAGTTACTACCACTACCCTCCACTTTCAGGAGGGAGAATCCCTGACTGGTACATTGAAGAAGAGATGAGAAATAACTCCCATTATCTTTTTTAAGATTTTATCTATTTATTTGAGAGAAAGAGAGAGAGCACAAATGGGGAGGGGAGGGGTGAGGAGGGAAGGAGAAGAGCAGAGGGACGGGGAGAAGCAGGGTGCCTGCTGAGCAGGGAGCCTGATGTGGGGCTTAAACCCAGGACCCTGGGATCATGACCTGAACCAAAGGCAGACACCCAACCAACTGAGCTACCCAGGTGCCCCTAACTCCCATTATATTTGCAAAAGCCCATGCTGTTCAAAGAAAGAAGAAGCACCCTGTCTTCTCCCCACCAAAGTTTGTGTTTTTTTGTTTTTTGGTGTTTTTTTTTAAAGATTTTATTTATTCATTTGACACAGAGAGAGAGATTACAAGTAGGCAGAGAGGCAGGCAGAGAGAGAGGAGAGAGGAGGAAGCAGGCTCCCTGCTGAGCAGAGAGCCTGATGTGGGCCTCGATCCCAGGACCCTGGGATCATGACCTGAGCCGAAGGCAGCGGCTTTAACCCACTGAGCCACCCAGGCACCCATAAAGTTTGTGTTTTAATGGGGAAACTCTTCAAGTCTCTCTTTTGCAGTCAGTTTCTGTCTTACCATAGCTATCAACTCAACTTCTCACCCATTTCAGATTAGGGAGAAAAACATGTACAAAACAGTTGATAAAACCATCTACAAACAAGCATTCAGCCCTGAGACCTTGATAAGATGTTGGAATGAGTGTCTGGACAAGTCTTCCTTTCACAGCAGAAGGATGCAAGTGGAAGGGTTTAACAAGGAGAATTATTGGAAGAAGAAAGGCATGGCAATCATCCCCATGAAGTTTTCAGTTGGCTTTGCTGCAACAAGCTATCATCAGGTAAGGCTTTTCCATGTGGTAAATAGCGCTCAGATCAGATGCACTTCTCGCCCTGTCAGCTCACATTGACTTTGGGTGAGGGTCACATTTTCCAGGCACTGAGCCCCTCCCTCCCCCAGCACCTGGGAGAAATGTAAGAACTCTCCTAAGCAGCACCCCCATCTGCAAGCTTGTTCAACACAGTGCTGTAGAAAACATGTCTCAGTGGCAGAAAGTGGCATCGGCAAGCCTGCTACCAGCATAGCTGCTGGGACTAAACAGTGACCACGACCACCACCCCACCCCACCCCGAATCATCCCTACACCAAAGGGAACAAGAGCCCACAAGGCCTGGGGTGCTGAGCTCTCTGAGCCCAGGGGTTATGGCTTGGGCAGGAAGTGGGCCTCTCCTGGTCTGTGCCTCAGACCCCTCAGTTCTCCTCTGTGCCCCAAAGTCTAGGCAGAGAGGTCACTGCATGTTGCCCTGGCAAGCTGTCTGTTTCCAGCCCCCTCTCCCAGGAATCTGTGTCAATTCTAGTGGGGAAACAAGGGTGTATGGTCCAAAAATCCTTCCAGGTAGATTACAAAAGGAAGAGGCAAGTCACTCGGAGGCCCCATCCAGAAGGGAGGAGGAAAGGTGGCAAATAGATAAGTCCATTAAATAACACAGGACTGGCTCAGATGGGTGTTCCTAGCAATCCCAATGGGTCCCTTATGGGAAAACTGTTTAGAAAACTGGGAAATGTTATTGCCTCCCCATTATTGTCCATCAGAAGCAGAGACTGCAACTGGAAAAATCTTGTATGCATAGATCTAAATCTAAATCTCAAAATGCATTAGATCTCCCTATGCGTATACCAGTGAAAGAATTTTCCCACTTATACCAGCAGCCAATAGACACCCACGCATGCACACACCACAAAAGCTGTCCTGTCCAAGGAAATCCTTCTTAGGGCAAAAAGCAGTTGCCCCCAAACCTTAAGCAACTGGAGTCAGGGGACCTGAGAAATCCTTGGCCTGACCACTTAACTAGCTGTGTAATATTAAGCAAGTTATTTAACCTGAGTCTCAGCTTCCTCAATTATAAAATGAGAATAATAATCCTTTCTCTTAGGATTGATGAGGACTCCACAAGCTAATAAATGTAAAGCACTGTGCAGGGTTCCTGGAGCACAGTGTAGTTATCCTAAGCCGCCCACACCCCCTCCCCCAGGAGATCTCAAACACACCTCTCAGGGCTGTGGCTCCTCCAGTGGGTAGGATGAGACTTCCTGGTCTCCTGAGTTACACTCCTGTTCAGGTCCAGCCGCCTGTTCTACACGGAGGTTCAGGAAGGTTAACCGTTACACCTATGGGCCTGGACTAATTCAACAGCTGTAGCATAAGTGATTCTAGATATCCACCTGTGCGGTTTGTTGTTTTTTTTTCTCTGACACCAACTGTTGTATTTTTTCTGCACCAATCCTCCAATACCAACTGAGCGTGCAACAATTCAATTCGATTCTGACACTTACTACCCAGAGTTAGCACAGGCCCCACAGATCAAGGGCTAAGTCCCACAAGACTGCCTCCATCTCCAACACCAGCAAAAGCGGGGTGACCAAGCTATTCACAGTTCTGTCCAGGCAACTACAAATTCAGGGGTTTCCACTGCCCATCTCCCTTAGGTTTGGTAATTTGCTAGAGCAACTCATAGAACTCAGGAAAGCACTCTACTTTCTATTATGACCAGTTTGTTATAAAGGATACCACCCAAGAAGAGCCACATGGAAGATATGCATAGGGCAAGGTATGTGAGAGGGGAATGGGGCTTTCCCCTCCAGCTTGTGGCTGTGGTCACCAACCCAGAAGATCCCGAACCCCATTGTTTGTGAGTTTTATGAAGGTTTCTTTACATAGGCACAGTTGATGAAATCATTTGCCATTGGTGATTGAACTCAATCTCTAATGCTCTCACCACCCTGAAAGTCAGAGGGTGGGGCTAAAAGCTGGAACCCTCTAACCATGTGGTTGGTTTCTCTGGCAACAATTCCCACCCCCTACAAACTGTCTAGGCTTCTCCCAAGAATCATCTGAACAGCAGACAAAAGACAGTAAATTCCCAGAATTTTTGGACCTCTGTGCCAAAAATCAGGGACAAAGACCACATATTTATTTTTTTATTATACGACACTTCCCCTCACCTGTATGGCTGCCCCTCACCTAAACCAAACCACAGTGAACTCTGCCATCATCCACAGGCACCAACTTCCCACCTCACCACACACACACACACACACACACACACACACACACACACACACCCTGAAATCAAGCAATGACTTTAAAGCTCTATTTGAAATGCCTCCAGCTTCTTCACAGAGTTCCGAATTGATGCATCCAAGAATCACCAGGCTCAGAGTTGAAATGTGTTATTTCAAGGCAGCTGATGACTCACAAAGCTGGAACACCTACTCTCCAAACTAGGCATGGGGAGCACTGTCTGTCAGAGGGAGTCAGAAGGCCCACAGTGATAAATACTATTATTAGCATCTATAAGCCTGGGTGCCCCAAAGCTCTTCCAGGCCATTCTGAGACAGAATAGACTGAAGTCCTAATTCCTCTTCCTTCTCTTCCTCCTCCTCCTGGAATGAAAAATACCACATTTCCATTTGTCCAATTAAACAAACATTTATTTAGGGTCTCTGTGATTCAGACCTTCTCTGAGTTCTCTACAGGACATGAAACTGAACGAGACCAAGTTTCCTTCCTTCATGAGACTCTCCCAGAAGAGCTGGTCACCCCCTGTATTCATTGCCTGTGGCTTCCATAAGAAAGAACCACAAACTGGGTGGCTTACAACAACAAATCTATGCACTCCCGGTTCTGGAGGCTTGAAGTTCAAAATTAGGGTGTCAGCAGGGCAATGCTCCTCAGAAGTCTCCAGAGGAGAACCCTTCCTTGCCTCTTCCAGCTTTTGGTGTCTCCTCGTGTTCCTTGGCTTATGACCATGTCACTCCAATCTCTGCTTCCATCTTCACATGGCCTTCTTTGCTATGTGTCTTCACACAACCTCGTAGAAGAACACTAGTCATTGAATTCAGAGCCCAACCTAATCCACTATGACTTCAACTTAACTAATTATATCTGCAAAGAATCTATTTCCAAAGAAGGTTGCATTCTGAGGTTCCAGGTGGACAGGAATTTGGAGGGGACACTAATCAGCCCAGCTCACCCCTGTAAGAGGAAGTGCAGAGAAGCAGGTAACTGATCCTTTCCAGATGGGAATGAGAAGTGTTCCGGGAAGCTTTAACAGAACAGAGACCGTAGGTGTGGGTCTGACGGCTAGGGAGCAGACCAGGAAGTGAGAACAGCTTAAGAATGAGCACGGGTCAGGAAGGAGCAGCAGTAAGGCAAAGCAGGACAAAATAGCAATGGAACCAGAAAAGTACACTAGACTGAATCCTAAAAGACCTCATATTGTAATAAGGAGCTAGGCTCTCCCATACAAACAATGGGGAATTTGGGCCCACCTTACCCAATGGTGAACCCTTCTTCCCTTTCATGATTCCATTCAGTTGTCTCTTTGGGGAACCCTTCCCCCAAGCTTCTCAAAAGCAGTTAGTTCTACCCTTCCAGGTTCCTAGGGCCCCTTATACCATGCCCATTGTCTCACAAATCATTCTGCATTATGACTTGCTTTCCAGCCTGCCCCCCCCATTACAGTGGTAGCTGCTACATTGTCGAGCAAGAACCACATCTTGTTCATCTGTGTATATCCAGAGCTGAGCACAGGTTGGTACATAACAGGTGTCAGGTACTTAACAAATGTTTAATTTGTTAACTGAATGGTCAGCCAGAGACTTTAAGCAGGGGAGTGACTTTCAAATAGTTGGAACCAATACTCATAACTCCTGAGTATCCAAAGGGACCCCTATTAAACCAGGTTCTTGGGGCACCTGGGTGACTCAGTCAGTTGAGTGTCCAACTCTTAGTTGTGGCTCAGGTCCTGATCTCAGCATCATGAGATCAAGCCCCATGTTGGGCTCCATCCTCAGTGTGGAGTCTGCTTGAGATTCTTTCCCCCTCCCTGTTCCTCCCCTTCCGCACTCATACTTACTCACACACTCTCACTCTCTCTCTCAAATAAAAAAATAAAATCTTTTTAAAACTTTTTAAAATAAAAACAAATAAATAAAACCAGCTTCCTAAATAGGGATGTTCTTTACAGGTGGCTTTTGCACAGAACAGAACTAAGCTTCAGAATCCCACCAGGAAAGCTTGCCTCTCTGACCCTCCCCCTCTGTGAGACTGGGGTTTCACACTACATCATTTGTTTATATGGAACCTCACTAAATTTGCACTGAGCTGTGCCTTCTGGGTTGTTCTTGTAGGCAGCTGCCCTCGTTCATATCTACACAGATGGCTCTGTATTGGTCACACATGGAGGCAACGAACTGGGACAAGGTATTCACACCAAAATGCTGCAGGTAAGCTACCTAAAATTAAGTTGTTTATCTCTCTATACACTGTTGACATGACTTACATTTGACACCAATTATAGGGGAGATGATCAAACCCTAAGGTCTTGACTATTTGGTTGAAAAACTTCTTCCATAGCAAATGGAATGTCTGAGGTGGCCAGAATCCCACGTATGTACAAGTAGTCCTGGAGCGCGGCCAGGCTTTATGGGTGGAGGTGGTGGTTAGTGGAAACACCACTAATGAGCCCCTGGAGCAGCGTGGTAGGAGCCCCGTGCAGGCTTTACCTAGAGTAAGAGTTTCCCGGCCTTTCTGTTTTGATCAGTATGCATGATTTTTAAAGTTTGGACAACATTAGGTTGCTAATACACAATTTGGACAAGTAAGGACAAGTATGTCATCAACTGTCATCACGCTCTAATTTCTAAACACAGTATATTTTAACACACACATACATACACACAAAGTAGGAAGATATGATCTCAAGAGAAAAAAGAATAATCCTTTAAACTGAATAATTTTAACTATGACCAATTTATTAGGTTATTATAGTACACATCTGCAGCTTTTGACTCTCTGGCCCCTGAGCTCCTCTGGACTACACCCCCTACATTCCATAAATTCTAGTACCTCAATTCCAGTACCTTTGAGCCCCATTTCCCTCCTTTCCCCAACTCCAAGCACAGATAGAGGCACAGGTGCCAGGTGTGGCTGGTCACGGCTCCTGAACCCACCGGCTGCAGGGATGGGTCTGGGGGAAAGGCACAGGGCCAAGACCTTCTCCTGGACTGATGTGTAGATTCTGGCAGAAAAGAACTAGCATTCCTTTATGCTTTCTGAGCTCCTATGCAATAAGCCAGGGTTGTCAGAAGCAATTTTCCTGTGCCATCGAGGAAACATGACTATTCTTAGAAATGACAGCCATCGTAGGAAGAAATATAAATGTGAGAGGCAGCGAGGCAGTAAGAGGACCCCGATGAGACCAGTAAGACTTCAATGCACGTATATATGACACTGGCTCCACCTGTCCTTCCCAGTTAGGGGACCCAATGCATTCCCTTGGGCTCTTCATCACCAAACACCAATAAAATTGTCCTTTATATTTTTTTCCATTTTGCCTCTTTCTGGGGAAACTTAATCTTACAACAGCACTAGTCTGTAGATCAGCACTTGGGAGCAAGTCTGTAACTGCAGACGTCTGGAGAAAGGGTTTTTGCCAAAACTAAAAGACAACAGAAACCAAAATCATGCTTTTTCTCTTCCTTCCTTCCTTCCCTCCCTTTCTTTCTCTCTTTTTCATTCTTTGTGATTAAATATCTTTCTTTCCACATGCGTCTGCTAAGAGAACCTGAAGAAAAAGAACAGAAAAGAGAACAGTTAACATCAAATACTAGAGAAGTTTACACGGGAGGGAACAAATAGAAGACAAGAGGGAAAATCGAAAGATAAGGTTGGGATGAGGGCAAGAGAGGAGACAGGCCCTCAGGGCCATTTGAAATTCATCAGATGCTCAAACCCACAGATTTAAGACCAACCTCTGAACCAGTCAGTCCGATCCCTCTCTTCCTGCCACTGCCACCAAATAAACTCAGAACAGAAGGAAATCCTTCACATGCTAAACACACTAACTTTGGAATGGAACGAACCATGGAAGAACCATTACGGAATATTACCAAGAAAACACCTTAAAAATCAGCATGAGGCTCTACTAAAAAGGGGTTTTAATTTTTTTAAGACACATTAATTTAGGCTTTCAAGGATATCATGGATGTAATAAAAAGAGTAGAATTTTTTAATTAAAAAGATGACTCACATCTTCCTGGAAGACTTTGCTGGACTTGAAAATATTTCTTTTTCTCCTAGGTGGCCAGCCGTGAATTAAAAATCCCCATGTCTTCTATGCACATCTGTGAGACAAGTACAGCCACGGTACCCAACACCGTCGCTACAGCAGCTTCCATTGGCTCAGACGTCAACGGCAGAGCCGTGCAGGTGCTTTCCCTGTCTTTCCCTTCCGCGCTTTTTCCACATTGTGGGTTTTCTTAGCTGGATACAGACACAAGCCGTTGGCATCAGAGAAGTCATCTGCGGCACTAAACACGATCTCAGGATAACCAAACTGCCAGAAGAACGTGCTAGTTTGAGTAGGCTAAACTGAGGTGACACGTAGACACGTAGTTACAGCAGCTCAAACAGGACAACAGTTCCTTCCTTGCGCACAAAGCGGTCCAGAGGGAGCGTTCACTCATTAGAGTATCCTGAGATTAATGGCAATTCCTCTACCATCAACATGTGGCTTTCAAGGCTGCCCTGAGCATCAACATCAGGGGAAAAGCATGGAGGTCAGACCTGGAAGAGATGCAAGTCACTTCCACTAGTCATCACCTAACAGAACAAGCCTCGGGCCATGTCTAAGTGCAGGGGAGGAGGAGCAGGCCATCGGCCCAGCTACTTTGGAACAAGGGGAGAATGCAGTTTGGTGATTGAGTAGTCTCTGTCCCTGGGAGACACAGAGAGAAGACATCTGGGTACCAAGTAATGCAGAGCTGGGCAAGTTTCCTCTGACACAAGCGAGTTCTTGCAGGCAGGTAAGCAGGCAGAACCCCAGCCCAGTAGGTTGCTTCAGTTAAAGTGTCTACATAAGTGCAATTCTACCGCAGCACTCATGCTTATCCTTTGTACTTATTTTCTAACTGATATTTTTTTAAAACTGCTAAATTTTTACTTTTTCAGAATAGACTATGACTCCAATATTCCTTAATTCAGAAATCTGATGACATGTACTTTTGAAGTAACGTCATGTTTCTGTTATAAACTGTCCACCTTTTCCACTGGGATGTTATGGAGAGTCATATTCTCAGAACACTGCACTTATACTACCAAAAGAAACCACATTCAGATCTGATCTTCACGGAGACACTTGTTAGTGGCTAAAAAACAGAGGTTCTTTTACTCAGAACAAATGTGTAGGAAACTTCAAATTCTTGAGACCCAGTTTTGGGTAGGATCAAGCACAAGATAGGAATAGCTCAGTGCGTATGGGAGTTGTCAACCCAAACTAAGCATTAACCCATCTTCTAGAGTTTTATGTTTCTGTGTTAAGGATTAGAAACTTTGCAGATCTAGACTATTATAAAGACAAGTTTAGTTATCGTCTTACTTTACTCCCAGAACCAAGGCCTTAGTTACAGCAGTCTGATGGTGGATGGATAAACAGATGGAAGGATGGACAGAGAGTTGAATAATATTGCAGACCCACAGGGATATTGGCATGTTATTGTTGCAGACTGGAAAGCACAAATTAGAATGAAAATAAGATGTTTGGGGATGTCTGGATGGTTCATTGATTAAGTATCTGCCTTCAGCTCAGGTCATGATCCCAGGATCCTGTGATGGAGTCCCCCATCTGGCTCCTTGCTCACTGGGAAGCCTGCTTCTCCCTCTGCCTGCTGCTCCCCCTGCTTGTGCTCTCTCCCTCTCTCTCTAACAAATGAATAAATAAAACCCTTTAAAAAATAAATTAAATAAAGATACTATAGTTTTAAAAAAAGAAAAGAAGATCTTTTGTTCCTTTGATTGTAATGGCTAGAAAATACAAAAGAAGGTGTGAGTCAAAAATGCCCAAGAAGGAATTAAGAGTACAACTAGAAAGGGCACCTGAAAGTAGAAATTCAGCTGAACCTGTATTTTTGTAGGAAGTAAACCAGGGAGGTTTAAAAAAAAAACAAAAAAACAAAAAAACAAAAACAAAAACATGCAGTAACTGATACTCTCCTCAAGGTCAGAGACTGTGTCGTTACTGTCTCTGTGTTCCCAGTGTATCAGGATCAAGCACTCTGTAAACCTTCACCGACCTAATCAATTATCAATTACTATTCTTCCACACAAATCCCAACCACTGGGCTCTTCTCTAATAAGGCTTCACTTCTTTACCCCTTCAAGGATGCTTGTCAGATCCTTCTGAAACGCCTTGAGCCCATCATTAAGAAAAATCCAAAAGGTACATGGGAAGACTGGGTAAGTGTTCCACTCTGTTTGTGACGACACATGAGAAAACACTCCACAGCAGGGCCAAGAGGGTCATGGCAGCCTTCAGCCACACCACACACACACAGTTTTTCTAAGAGTGGACTTCTGCAAAAGTGCAGGAACATGAAAGGCTAAGACAGCTGCTCCCTGCTGTATACTAGTATGTGTGAGAGAGCACAAAGGGAACAGCATCACAGAGAGGAGAAACAGAAGCATATGAAGAACACCCAGAAAGCCTTACCCACTCTGCTTAAATAAGAAGAGGAAAAGACTTAGCCTTCCTAAGCCACACACACAAAAAAAAGTTGTTTTAAATGGGGAAGAGGAAAACCAAAAGGCCTAATTGCTATTAAACATGTCTCAAAGGAAATGACTCATCTAATCCAACTTTACAACATCCTTTATCTTATCTCATTAGAACAGTTATCTCACACGTGCACACTTATGTGGAGTTCTAACATTTAGAAAAGCCCCAAAATACCTTATGAGTTCAGCTTCTCCAACATGGATGTACAGCAGGAATCTATTTTATTTGTTTAATTCAGACAGCTCAACCCAATCAGAAGGAAACTGTTAGTGTACCAGCTGAGAAAAAAAAATCTTACAGTGAGTTCTATTATTGGTAATAAGGCACCAGCAACAATATCAGATGTCAATTTTGATACAGGGAATATTTTCATTTTCACCTCTCAGATGATATATCTATTTTATTCTGACTAAATATGCCCATTCTGCAGATAGAAGCTGCTTTTGAACAAAGAATCAGTCTTTCAGCCACTGGATACTTCAGGTAAAAATTACAACGATGTCTGGGCTTAGCTGAGAAAATATAAGGTAACCCAATTGCTCTGGCCTTAGGTCCCTTATTTGTAAAACAAGTTTTTATTATGTGTCAGTGAGGTCCCTTCTAAGCCAAAGATTGTATGATTTTATGTAAGCCTTTGAACTATGTCCAAAGAAATATTAAATAATAAAAATACCCTTATTGGGTAAAAAAAATTTAATATAACTTAGAACATCTGATCATCATTTACTATTCATTGTTGAGTAGTAAAAAAATACCATCACCAGAAACAACTTCCAACTCAGTTTTACAAATCTCGCTCCCTTTACCATGAAACCTTTCTGTTTTGAACTCCTCTCTGGGCAGGAAGAGACACGTAGGATGATCAGCAATTGTCATTCGCACAGTTTCTGTCCAAGGGAGGCCCTCAGTCAATTCGTGTTCATTGAATGAAACACAAAGAGAAGAACTGGTTGTCAAGCTCAGGAAGTATATGACATCAGTTTTATAATCTAGTGAAACAAGTCACCAAACTAAACACACACATGCACAGAAAGAAAGACAGAAAGAAAATAGTAAAGCAATTTTTTCATGAAGAAGGAAGGAAGGAAGAAGGTAACAGCCCAGCCCAGTAACCTGTACTTAATGAGCTCTTAATTTCCGAGTTCAGTTACCCAAGAAGAGAGTAAATCAGCCCTCTAGCCTGGTACATCTTCCATTGTACATTAATGTGTTGAATTATGTGCCCTTTTTTTTTTTAACCATCCCTGAATTATCAATTCCCCAGTTAGCCCAGTCTAGGGAGTCCATTTGGGAATGCAAATAAAATCAGCTGAGGTCCTCAATCCACAGAGCTAAAGCTCAAACCCTAAACCATGGATACTGACACACTGGGAGGTCCAGACCAAAACAGTGTGTTGGATTCTCTCTCTTTTTGGCATCCTAACTGTGGCACGAAGAATATCTTCTTCAAATGGAGGCTCATGAGGGTGCTGCTGTAATGAGCTAGGTTAGAAATAGAGGTAGCAGTTTAAATGAGCTTAAAAACCATTGAAATAAGTATCAATAAAATGAAATAGTATCATAAATTTTTAAATGAGTCAACATTGTTTGTAACCCCACCGCCACCCACCACCCCAAGCTGATGGGCTTTCTTTCTTCCATCAGGGGCTACAAGGCCTTCATGGACTGGGAGAAAGGAGAAGGAGACCCTTTTCCATACTATGTCTATGGAGCAGCCTGTTCAGAGGTTGAAATTGACTGCCTGACAGGAGCTCACAAGGTAAACCAAATACAACTTTCCTCTTGACAAATTAAAACAACCACCACAAAATTGTGTTGTACTATAAATAGCTCAATTTCATTTTGTAATACTTGTACAATAAGAAATTTTCAGTTCCTTGGGAATGTGCAGAGATCCAGCCTCATGCTGAATTTCCACTTAAGAAGAAGGAAGGAATTGCTCCTGACAGTGGTTGGTGGTCACCAGAGGTGGAGGGGTAGGGGCGTAGATGAAAGGGGTGGAAGGGTCAAAAGATACAAACTTCCAGTTATAAAATAATTAAGTCATGCGGATGTAAGGTACAATGTGGAGACCATAGTTAATAATACTATATTGGATATTTGAAAGTTTTTAAGAGAGTAAATCTTAAAACTCCTCATCACATAAAAAAAAATTTTTTTAACCATGTGCAGTAATGGTAACTGTGTTAACTAGACTTACTGTGATGGTCATTTTGCAATACATACAAATATCAAATCATTATGCTTTATATCTGAAACTAATATAATGTTATATATCCATTATACCTCAATAAAAATTTAATTTAATTTTTTTTTTAAATGGGTTGGTGAATTTCTTTTTTTTTTTTTAAAGATTTTATTTATTCATTTGACACAGAGAGAGAGATTACAAGTAGGCAGAGAGGCAGGCAGAGAGAGAGGAGAGAGAAGGAAGCAGGCTCCCTGCTGAGCAGAGAGCCCGATGCGGGCCTCGATCCCAGGACCCTGGGATCATGACCTGAGCCGAAGGCAGCGGCTTTAACCCACTGAGCCACCCAGGCGCCCTTAATTTAATTTTTAAAAATTTTTAAAGAAGTAGTCAAAAAGAATTTCTCATGACAGCCTAAAATGCATTGTTTTTTATTCTATTTCACACAACAAAATTGCTTTCCAAAGTTTTTGCCAAAAAAAAAAAAAGATCTGTTCCTAAAGTAAGGTCAAGTTATCTAATCCTGAAGGAATAGTCTTGGAGTAACATTTGAGAGCACATAGCAATGTGATGTTTCTCTAAAGTCAGTTATCCCGGGCGCCTGGGTGGCTCAGTGGGTTAAAGCCTCTGCTTTTGGCTCAGGTCATGATCTCAGGGTCCTGGGATC
>LNAC01000114.1:2250543-2309690 GCA_002007465.1 Ailurus styani
GCCTCCTTGTGATCTCTCTCCCTCTGTGAAATAAATAAATAAAATCTTTAAAAATAAATAAATAAAGTCAGTTATCCCAAAGGTACTACTGTCCCTAACAAAACTGGTGGGGGAAGGGTGTGAAAATAATTTTATGTTTATTATCTTATCAAAATGTCTTCTATTGCCCCATTCTTAGTAAATCTGTCCATCACTTAAATTTTATATAAATAATATAGAAAATACAGTAAATGAAGGGATGTCTGGAGAGCAGTCGCCCTCACATTTCACTTGAGTTCATCCTTAGGATACTATATCCCATTTTCACTCTAGATCATTATGAAGAAGTAAGCTCATGAAATTAGGATCACAGGTTGTTCATATGATTATTTTAAAACCAGGTTTCCTAATGTTTTTCACATCATGGTACACATACATAATGATAATATTTGCACAGCACACTTTTCCGAACAAAGAACTCGTGTTAACAGGTGACCAGCCTGAGAATCTTGCCCCAGACCCCACAGAAGTCCAGGTGTCAGTGTCCTGACACACCTAAAACCCAGCCAGGGCACCACACTCAGTGGAAAGATGTTTCTAAACTTTTTTTTTTTTTTAGATTTTATTTATTTGAGAGAGAGAGAGCATGAGCAGGAGGAGGGGCAGAAGGAGAGGGAGAAGCAGACTCCCCACGGAGCAGGGGAGCTCCATCCCAGGACCCTGAGACAACTACCTGAGCCAAAGGCAGACACTTAACCAACTAAGCCACTCAGATGCCCCTGGAAAGCTGTTTTTAGATATCAACTAATTTGGGGCACCTGGGTGGCTCTGTCGTTAAGCGTCTGCCTTTGGCTCAGGTCATGATCCCAGGGTCCTGGAGTCCTGGGGTCCTGGGGTCCTGGGATTGAGCCCTGCATTGGGCTCCCTGCTCAGCGGGAAGCCTGCTTCTCCCTCTCCCACTCCCTCTGCTTCTGTTTCCCCCCACCTCTCTCTCTCTCTCTCTCTCTCTCTCTCTCTCTCTCTCTCTCTGTCAAAATAAATAAATAAAATCTTAAAAAAAAAAAAAAAAGAAATCAACTAATTTTCTGATCCTCCACCCTGAAGGTGGTGTTGCCAGATTTGTTACTCCAAATAAAAATACGGGATGGCTGGTTAAATTTGAATTTCAGATAAACAACAAATAAATTTCTGGTATAAATATGCTTACTGCAGGGTTGGGGACAAATTTATTTTATCTGGTAATTCTATCTGAGGGCTTTGGTATAAATCCCTGAAGAAACCAGTCTCATAGGAATCTTCCAGAATTTATGGTACCAGTAAAGTTAAATTTTGATTGTCCCTGTGCCTTCCTTATTACTGGTTAATGTTCAGTCATTGTGGTATGACTTCAGCCCTTGAAATAGTTTATTCCTTGAAGAGGCAAACTTCTTTTAACTAAAGGGAGATCAGAGAAATTGAATGGCAGGCCTGTTGCTGCTGGCTCCTTGTGGCCGCTGAGCCAGAACATGTGTCCATCCTGTTAGTGCACAGCCATCTCTTCCCACTGTCCCTTAATGCAAAACATACCACTTTTTAAGATGGAAATAAACTCAAGGCCCACTCTGAGATGTGTCTGACTCCTGTCCTATCTGTTGAGAATAAATGAAGGCTGGTCCCAATGCCCATAGATGGTTGTCTGAAAGGTCAACTTATTTTTTTTTTTTGAGTAGGCAATATATTTTTTTAAATTTATTACATACAATGTATTATTTGCCCCAGGGGTACAGGTCTGTGAATCATCAGGCTTACACATTTCACAGCACTCACCATAGCAGAAACCCTCCCCAATGTCCATAACCCAGCCACTCTATCCCTACCCTCCCACCCCCCAGTAACCCTCAGTTTGTTTCCTGAGATTAATAGTCTCTTATGGTTTGTCTCCTTCCCTATCCCATCTTATTTCATTTTTTCCCTCCCTACCCCCTACTACCCCCCGCCCTGCCCCTCAAATTCTTCGTCTCAGAGAGATCATATAATTGTCTTTCTCTGATTGACTTATTTCATTTAGCATAATACCCTCTAGTTCCACCCACGTTACAAATGGAAAGACTTCATTTCTTTTGATGGCTGCATAGTATTCCATTGTATATATATACCACATCTTCTTTATCCATTCATCTGTTGATGGACATCTAGGTTCTTTCCATAGTTTGGCTATTGTGGACATTGCTGCTATAAACATTCGGATGCATGTGCCCCTTCGGATCACTACATTTGTATCTTTAGGGTAAATATCCTGTAGTGTGATTGCTGAGTCTTAGGGTAGCTCTATTTTCAAGTTTTTGAGGAACCTCCATACTGTTTTCCAGAGTGGCTGCACCAGCTTGCATTCCCACCAACAGTGTAGGAGGATTCCCTGAAAGGTCAACTTTTGAGTCAAAAGAGAACTGCCGACCCAAAGGGCTGGGTAGAAAGGAGGAGCCCACCTAGTAAGCCTAAATGGAGAATACTGATATTGTCAGAACAAGCCCAGGACATGGAAAGAAAACCCAGAGATACCCTGAGATAGACCACTGGCACATAAGGGCTTCCCATGGCTCCTTAACGATCCATCTGCCCGAGCCCTGTGCCAATATATAAGGGCCAAATTAGTGTGATGTTTCCCGGGGAAGGAAGATGATTAGCATAGTCAAAGGTAGTCTCAACATTTTCCCTTCATATGTTCCAAGATCTCTCAAATCTCCAGTTTTATACATGCCACTATGGCTACCTGGTTTCCTCCCTAAAACAGCAGTAATACCACCTCCATCAAATCATCACAAGGACTCAATGAGCTCATGAGTTTTAGCAGAACAAATCCAGGTTTAGAATCAGATGAGCAACCAGAATCAATTATTCACTAAGTGACACTCAAAGGCACTCAGATACCATGGACTTTATGTAAGATCTTCTGGGGTCATCATCAGGCCTAGCACTAGAATTGAGGAATTTGGCGGATTTCTTACCACCTCTAACATTGAGGAGGTTTCAGTGCAGTGTTGATTAACCAGCAGGAGTTCTGTAGTAACTGGAGACCTTTAAATAAACCTTAAGATAACCTTTTTAAAATTAAAAGCTTAAAATTAAAAAGTTAAATATTTAAGTTTTTATGGTGGGATAATTTTCATTTTTGGCAGAAAATCAGAACAGACATCGTCATGGATGCATGTTGCAGTCTAAATCCCGCCATTGACATTGGGCAGGTAGGTGATGGCCCACAGAGGTGGATGCCACTTCCTGAAAGTCCTTGTGGGGTAGCTAAGTACTTCTAAAAAGCATACAGCATCACAGAGCTTGACATTTTTTCCTTTCAGGTTGAAGGTTCCTTTATTCAGGGAATGGGCCTTTATACAACTGAAGAGCTGAAATATTCCCCAGAAGGTATTCTGTACTCTCGAGGCCCAGATGAGTACAAAATTCCAACCATCTCTGACGTCCCAGAGGAGTTCAATGTCTCCCTGTTGCCATCATCACAAACCCCACCAACCATCTACTCATCCAAGGTAAGCACCCAAATACCTACTGCGGTGCAATGTGATCCATCAAGTAGCAGATGGATAATAATAATAATAATAATAATAATAATAATAATAATAATGTCAAACTGTATCAGACCAAATCACAGGAGACTGTTAGAATTTGGAGAAAAATCACCTAGAGAAAAGTGAGATTCAGAGAGGATAAGTGATATCTACCCAGTGGCCACCCTTGGCCAAGGACTCTATTTATTAGTATCCTCTTTCAATGAAAACACTAAAATTCGGTGAAAAGTTTTGATTTGATAGAATAATAGTTTCACTTAAGAACCTTAAGACTAAAATATTAAATGGGATTGAAGGCATGATACTACTGAGATCTTGGGAAGCTGTGGCAGCATGGGAAGAATCCTGGACTGAGGCCTCAGTGGACCAGGTTCTCACCCTCGCCTCGCCAGCTCCCTGTGATCGTAAACAAATCACTCACCTCTTGGGGGCTCAGGGTCCTCATCCATCCCCAGAAATGGATCCATAAGACTGGTTCTCCACTGGTCCCTAGGGGACATTTGGCAGTGTCTAGAGAGATACCTGGTTGTCACAACTGGGGTTGTGGAGGAAGGAGATGCTCCTATTCAAGGGTAGAGAGGCCAGGGATGCTGCTAAATAAATAGCCTTCAGTGCACAAGACAGCCCCCCAACAAAGATTTATCTGGTCCCAAATGTCAGTAGTGTCACAAAGCAAAGACACTAACTGTTAGTAATTGCTAAAGTAGTGGACTTACGAATGAAAATAAAGATCAGCGTTTATTGGCATTGCTGCATGCAGATTATGTGAAAATCACTCTCAGAGTAGAAACTTCCTTTAGGTTTGATATGTAGTGTTAAAATTATCTTTCAAGTCTTTTAGGAGACTTCTTACTAGGGGTGACAAATTGATACACAAGAAAATGAGTTTACCTTTATCTGCTGGGATGTTATCATTTTCAAACTAGAGCCCACCGTCAGCCCAGGAACTTTCTCTGGGCATATGGTGATGGAGCTGGAGGGTGGGGGAGGGGTGCAAATTTGAAAGGAAGTAAAATGAGGATCACCTTTGGATTCTCATTAGGCTGAAATCACTTGAAGAGCAGCTTTCGGGCCACCAAGAGCAGTAGGACAGGCAGGACCCATGAGTCCTGTGGCTGTGGCCAGCCATTCATAGGCAGACCCTGAAGAAAATCATGGGTTTACAGGTGCCCCATGGAGTGTACTATGTAATAATAACAGGGACCTACCGAGTACCAGGCACTGTGCTAGGTGCTTTTGCACTTCCTGAACTTTACAACACCCTGTAACTTAGATATCATTGCCTGAATTTCACCAATAGAGGAACAGAGGCTCAGAGAGATTATCTCACCCAGAGAAAGAGAGGGAGTAAGAGCCAGAATTCAAACTTCATGTCTCTAGCTCAGGGTTGCAAACTGGGGGCCCATGGCTGAATTTAGGCTTCAGATGTGTTTTCTGTGATCCACACAGTGTTTTTAAAAATCAGGGAATTATAGGGGTACCTCGATGACTCAGTTCGTTAAGCGACCTATTCTTGATTTCACCTCGGGTCAGGATCTCAGGGTCCTGGGATTGAGCCCCACATTGGGCTCCATGTTCAGCAGGGAGTCTGTTTAAGATTCTCCCTCTCCCTCTCCTCCTCTCTCACTCTCTCTCTCAAATAAATAAATAAGTCTTAAAACTCAGGAAGTTGTACATTAACAGAAGAATATCTAAATTCTCTTGAAAAATTGGATGATCTTATAATTTTGGCTACTTTCTTAGAAGACATCAATTAGCTTGAACTGAACTGAAGAACAGGGGTCCTTTAGACAGGATATGGGGGTATCTCTACTTCACCATAATTCCCACTTTCCCTTGCTGTCCTTCAACTGTGCACATCATTCATTTATACTACTGGACTGTTCCTTGAAGATGATAGGTTTGCAAGCCATCACCTTGTACCCAAGTCTATACTCTTCTTCTAGAGTATCCTACCTCCCCTGATGCTAGAGTCATAACAAGGCATTTTTCTCTCATTCATGAAGCTGGCCATTGAATGTGCTTCTCTGAATTGGATACCACACAGGGCACCTGGGTGACTCAGTCAGTTAAGCATCTATCTTCAGCTCAGTTCATGATCTCAGGGTCCTGGAATTGAGTTTCACATCAGGCTCCCTGCTCTTCAGGGAGCCTGCTTCTCCCCCTGTCTCCCTTCCTCTCTCTCTCTCTAATGAATAAATAGATAAAATCTTTAAAAATAAGTAAGTAAATAAATAAATAAATAAATAAATAAATAAATAATAGGATATCCCCCTCCACACACACGCACACACACACATGCACCCACCTTTCCTATAGAACAAGGATTTAACCAGACAGCATTACAGATATAGGAAGTTCAGGTAGTATTGGGATTTTTAAGAGTGCTCAAGCTTCATTTAGTTGATATGTCAGTGAAGAAATTATTGAGAATTATTGTAAGCAAATAATATCCTGAAATATAGTAGCTTGTAATCTAGTCTAGAAGATTCTAAAACAAATGTGATTTCTTGTAGGGCCTGGGGGAGTCCGGGATGTTCCTGGGCTCATCTGTGTTCTTCGCCATCACTGATGCGGTGGCTGCAGCCCACAGGGATAGAGGCGTAGCCGAGGACTTCACAGTGAGGAGCCCAGCAACACCAGAATGGGTTCGAATGGCCTGTGTAGACCGGTTCACAGAGATGGTATGGAATTATTCGTTATTTTCCTAAAAAGTGGTTTTTCTATCTCTTGTTTCTTAGACCTCTAAGGTAAATTCATAAGATTCTGATCAAATTACAAGGTCAAATTATAAAACAAAAGCTAATCAAAGTATAAGAGGGTAAAAATAAATCACACAAATACCTTTCGTATATGTAGCAATTTTAAACTTTTAAAAAGCATTTCTACATCTGGTATTTATTTGGTTGTCTCAGCATTCCTGAAGCGGGGTGATTTATCACACTGTAAAAAGTAGTAGCTAAATAAGAAAAACATCACTGAACTGTCGTAAATATTTCCTCCCTCTATCCTACCTGATCTATCCTGCTCTTCAAGAAAAACAAACACAAAAAATAATCCATGTCTCACGTAGCTATATTTGATAATAGATTGTCCATGTTCCGTATACAAACACAGGGTACACAGTCTACCTTTCCTGGAGAAATAACAGGATCTTATTACCAGCTGCTGCCTTTCCACGTCATGACAATGCCTCCCAGCCCAGGAGAGGGAGGACTGGGGTGTCACTTGCTCGATGCACACACACGCAGCCGTCCCAACCTACTGACTGTTGCAAACACGTCACCTCACTGAGATTGTTGAGTCCCCCTGTGTTCATTTCCTCGTAGCATCCTAATATAAATAATAACACTAGTTAGCATTGATTGAGCACTGTCCTAAATATTTTACACAGATTATCTCATTAGTCATTATCATAACTCTTTCAGGTAACTGATATTATTTTCTTCATTTTACTATTGAGGAAACTTTGCCCAAAGTCAAGATCCAAACCCAGACTGTCTGACTCCAGTATAGTATGTTGCCTCTTAGAAAGAAAAGAATTGATTCTCTACCTCTTAAAAGAAATTTGTGTTTTCAGAGCTATATTGAAAGAGGCCTCAGTACTTAACTGACCTCTTCAAAACATCCAGCCATAGAGTGAAAGAATAATGTGACTCAGGATTTGGGAATACTGCTTAAAAGGAGGTGCCATCATGACGCGTTTCCTTCCCTGACATGATCCAGTCCTCTTCCCATCTCTAAATCTGACTCAACAGTTCTTGCACTCCAGTCGTACCAACCACCCCATCTTTCCCACCAAGTGTCCCTGCAATAGCTGCCCCTGAGGATGTCCCTTACCTGACTGTCCACCGAAGGGTTACAATCGCCGGCCTCGGATCAGGTCTGCTCAGTTGGCCACAGTCAGGAAACCAGCCCTCCTTCACTGCAGGGAGTCCTTCCCTGGACTGACCTGAGCCTAGAGGGCCCTGTCCACCCCCTCCAATGCCAGTGGTCACTCGGTAACTGAGGAATCACTTGATCTCTACCCCAACGCATAAGCACTCCCTACCTTTCAAAAAACGTTCTCAGTCAGCTTTTGCAGTAATAAATATCCTTTCCCAAAACGGGGCAGATTAATAAAACTAAAAACATGCAGCAGCAAGTTCCAATCTTTCTTTCTTGCCCATGTTTAACTTTGTCAATCTTCAAATGGCCTGGCTCCCAGAAAATGAATTCCTTCATTTCCAGGTTTTTAGGCCATTTTTTTTTATTTTATTTTTATTATTTGCCCAAGGGGTACAGGTCTATGAATCATCAGGCTTACATCTTTCATAGCATTCACCAAAGCACAAACCCTCCCCAATGTCCATAACCCATCCACCCTATCCCTACCCTCCCACCCCCCAGTAACCCTCAGTTTGTTTTATGAGATTAGAAGTCTCTTATGGTTTGTCTCCTTCCCCATCCCATCTTGTTTCATTATTTTTCCCTCCCTACCCCCCACAACCCCCCACCCTGCCCCTCAAGTTCCTCATATCAGAGAGATCATATGATAATTGTCTTTCTCTGATTGACTTATTTCGCTCAGCATAATACCCTCCAGTTCCATCCATGTCGTTGCAAACAGCTTTTAGGCCATTTTTAATACTTGGGTTACCCGGCAAAGTCAGTCTGTCACGTGCAATGGTAAAAAGTGAATCACTTGGATTTCAATTACTATTTGGTACTCAGCCTGCCAGGTATCCTGCCCATGGGAAGGGGACATATTTTCTCCCAAGTCTGATGGTTTTTTTATAAGACTAATTTCATATGTCTTTGTGGATATAAATTATCTACAAATTTGTATACCCATCTACTAATTTGTATACTCACTATTTTTTAAAGATTTTATTTATTTGGGAACAAGAGAGTGCAAGCAACTCTCATGAGAGAGCACAACCAAGAGACCATGAGCCAGGGGGAAGGGCAGAGGGAGAGAGAGAGAGAGGCAGATTCCCCTCTGAACAAGGAGCCTGATGCAGGCCTCGATCCCGGGACCCTTGGATCATGACCTGAGCTGGAGGCAGACACCTAACTGACTGAGCCACCCAGGAGCCCCTTCACATTTTCTAAAACTCACCTCAATAACACCTCATGTTATAATCTAGATTTGATATTATAAACTTCATTTTAGTAACACATGTTATTTTTTATCTTCATAAAAGTAATACATGTCAATAATGGAAAAGTAAGAAAAGTGTTGCAAAGAATAAGATAAAAGTTAAAATCAGCCATAATCCTACTAACCAGAACTAATCATAAACTTTTGGTATTCAGTGATATCTGGGTGGCTATTGGTTAAGCATCTGCCTTCTGCTCAGGTCATGAGCCCCGCACTGGGCGCTCTGCTCAGCTGGGAGACTGCTTCTCACCCCCTGCCTCTGCCTGCCATTCCCCCTACTTGTGCTCTCTCTCTCTGACAAATAAATATAATCTCTTAAAAAATTGGTATTTATACATATATTCATACACACTTGTAATCATCTTTTAAGTCATAATTATTTATATGTACAATTTACCTTGTTTACATACTCATTTTCCAAAATTGAGATGTCCCTGACATAAATGTTTAAAAAGATTTGAAAAGTATAATTGGGAGTGTTTTCATGATGAGAGCAGGGCTTCTTGAAATTCTTGACAACACTTCAGGGATGCAAGTGTTTCTGTTCTGACCTCCAAACACCAACAGCAAAGGGATAACCAGAAGCCAGCCTTGAGTGGGGCCTCCCAAAGGGAAGCAGTGAGGAGGAAGTCCTGACTCTTGGTTTAACACACAGAAACACACAAAATATACATTCTGCTACTTCTGTCACAGGACATGGCAATACTCTTCCATCTGTATTGTACCACAAAGCAGGTGCCAGACCTTGTTCTGGGGACTGGGAATTCAGAAGTGAATGAAACAGAGAGTAGGCTCTCCCTTTGTGGAGCTTCCTTTCTAGAGACCCTAAGTCCACCTTCCATCTCTCTAGCCTGGGTCGAAGCAGGCTCTTCGCTGGCCTTCCTATACCTAGTGCAGCCAGAAAGTCATGGTGTGACAAATATGATCATGTCACTCTAGCATGTACACAAGGTGAAAAAGTTCCCATTGCTCTTTGGATAAAGATATAACTTTATAACTTGCCCTGAAAACCTATCAACCTGCAAAGTCCAGTATGGCCAGCCTCACCCTTTTCTCCAGCTGTGCATGGTACCCTCCCCTGCCTCTCTCCTCACGCTTGCCGCCTTCTGTCTGTTCCTCCTGTTGAAGACAGAGGCCTCCACCAAGCTCTGCCTTTGACTTGGCTAATCCCTAATCACCTTTCATATTTTTAATCAAATTCAAGAAATCAATTCAATGCTTTCCTTTTTGCATATTTTGAGGTACTGGGAGTATACTGGTGAACCAGACTCACAGGTACCTGCTCTCAAGTTGTTTATGGTGTAGCAGGGGAGAAAGATAAATAATTACTGTGAATTTTAAGTGCTAAGCTGACTCTGGGTTATGCCTGTGCATCAACAGAACAAAGCTTTTCTAACTTAGCCTTAACCTTTTCTTAAAGTCAAAGAGGCCATAAATTTGGTCCCAGCTTTTATCATTCATCATGCATTCATTCATTTTTCCATGCACCAGACACTGCTGGAGAACTAAAGAAATAGTGAGCCCATCAATCCCTGCCCACATGGTGCTTGCATTCTACTGGGGAAACTGGACAGTAAACAAGTAAACAGACACACAATGTAATTTCAGGTGGTGATGAATACTATGAAGCAAAATAGAAAAATAAGGGGCTAGAATGTGATGGAGAGATTATTTTTTATTATTTTTGATGGTTTATTAGAGAAATTTTCTCTAGGGCATTGACATTTGAGCTGAGGCCTGAATGAAGTGAAGGAACAAGCATAAAGCTGGCAATGGTATGGTTAGAGAATAGTTAATGCAAAAGCCCTGTGGCAGTTTCATTGGAAGTAGCATGGGACCAAGTAGCCCTCAAAAATGGCCATACCTTATATGTTCCAATACTGGTAGAAAAAAAACTTGTAACTAAAAGGCTGTAGTTGTTGTTCTTCCTGGCATAAAGATAGCAGAAATAAAAACATGTGGGGTGTCTGACTGGCTCAGTCAATTAAGCAACCGACTCTTGATTTCAGCTCAGCTCACAATTTCAGAGTGGTGAATTCAAGCCTTCCATCAGGCTCTGTGCTGAGTGTGGAGCCTGCTTAAGATTCTCCCTCTCCAGGCGTCTGAGTGGCTCAGTGGGTTAAGCCTCTGCCTTCGGCTCAGGTCGTGATCTCAGGGTCCTGGGACCAAGCCCCGCATCAGGCTCTCTGCTCAGTGGGGAGCCTGCTTTCTCCTCTCTCTCTGCGTGCCTCTTTGTCTACTTGTGATCTCTCTCTCTGTCAAATAAATAAATAAATAAATTTAAAAATTTTTTTAAAAAAGATTCTCCCTCTGCCCCTCCCGCACTTGCTCTCTTTCTAAATTAATTAATTAATTAATTAATTAATTAAACTAAAATTTATGGCTTACTTATCTCCACATCAGGAGGGTGAAACCTGAATAATCCTTATTCCAGCTTCCCTTGCAACTAGCCTCTATCACAGTCCAGGTCTATATCTTCAGTTCTTTAGAAATTATGATTTGTTCACACAGCAGACCTCCTAAAGTTCTCATAGCCTGCCTCCTCACACAGACTTGTTTTTTACAGCATCTTAGAACAAATCTGAGCCTATATCAGATTTACATTTAATCAAACTACAACATGGTATTTTAATTGAAATACAGTCGACCCTTGAACAACACAGGTTTGAACTGTGCAGGTCCACTTATACCCAGATTTGCTACAGTGCAGCCCTGTAAATGTATTTTCTCTTCCTTAAGATTTTCTTTGTAACCTCTTCTCATCTCTTACTTTACAATAAGAATACAGTGTATAATACGTATGTGTTAACCAACTCTGTTATCAGTAACGTAGTTCATTTCAGTCAACAGAAGGCTATTAGTACTTAAGTTTTGGGGGAGTCAAAATTATAAGTGGATTTTCACCTTCACGGGGGGTCAGCACCCCAGCCCCCATGTTGTTCAAGGGTCAAGTGTATATAATGATTCACCCTGGCATATAACACTGTACTATGCAAAAAAACAAAAACCAAAACAAACTTTTTTTGAGAAACAGATATTAACACGCCTAATATATCTGGCCTTTGAATTCTGTTGTCAAAACACAATTTGTCCTGATACATAAGGAGGCGAGAGGTTCAGCAGGTCTGCGTACCAGAACATGAACATTGGAAAGTCTAAAATCCCCTCTTTTAATAACCTCCTTATAACCATAAGGTAAATAACAGCCTGGCTATATCTATTTCTTAAACAGAAATTATGGTCAATCCCTCAGTACTTTTCCTTTGGAATTAAATAAAATAACGCATGTAAAAATACTGTGTAAATATAAGTCACTCTGTAAATATTAAAGTGAAGTCTCCACCAAATACCCCTGTTAATGACTTTCTTCAAAATATGCCTCTCCCAAAGGGCTTAAGAATAATTTCCACATTAAATCAAGTTGACCTGCTAAGCTGAAAAAAACTACCCTTAAGACTAGCAGCCTCATTTTCACAGATAATTAGTTTTAAGCTTCAACAAAAAGCAGGCAAAAAAAAAAATCTTCTAGTTGAACAGTTATTTACTATATCAAAGATGGCTTTCATCTGTGGTTTTGGTAATCTTGATCATTGTTGATTGTTGTTTTTATCCATGGGCCCTTTCCTAGATGGTTAACTCCTGGTCAGAATGGTGTTGCTGATGGTAGGTTCTGCTCTGAGCCCAACGGAGCAGACTGGCTCAGCCAGACACAGCCAGAAACATCATCTCTACATATTCCCTTTTTGGTGTTGGGAGAAAGAAAAATGTATTCCTTGGAAAATGTATTTGCATAGTCATTTAAAATTCCACAAAGGGGAAAAAAAAGAAAATTTCTCTTAAAGATATGCAGAAAATACCTAATTAATATTTTCAAGTTAGAACTTTTCCTTAGAAACAGTGATTTCATCAAAAAAAAAAAAAAAACAACTTCAGGATTCAGAGACATGAACAGCTCCACATCCTTAAAAATTAGATAAATCCTGCCTTGAAGAATTTGGCAGTAGAACAAATACACAAACCTTCTTATCACTAGCAGCAAAAAGTATTTATTAAAGTAGCTACAACACCGTGGCCTGTGGGGGCTGCCACCATGGGAAGCCATGTAAAGCCAAGGAACAGATTCAGTTTCTGTCTCCTGGAAGCTAAAATCAGACACGCAGCTTAGAAACAAGTATGTAAACAGGTTTCAGTCCCCCCCACATTTTGAAGGGGCAGCTTTATCATGCTGACTCATAAGGAATGCCTGCAACCACAAGTGGTGATATCATATGTTAGGCCGAGGCCGGACTTTAGAGCAACTTCATGGGAATCAGTCCATTCATTCTAGACGGTACCCAGTTCCGATGGCTGTGCCTGCCCTATTATTCTGTACAGTTGGTGGGTGTGTGGTTCCTGAAGGCCTTCGCTGTCCCCACTCTGCAAACCCTAATCCAGCCTCCTTCCACCTACTCCCTTCCCTCTGCAGCACTAGCACCTTGCCACCCTCGTGCTTCGTTTTCCTTCCTGCTTCTTTTGCACTTCGAGATGCCCAGACTCAGCAAGAGTTGGCAGCATTAAAAGCGCCACCTGCTTAGTTGAGCAAAGGGAGCCCTTCCTGCCAGACGAAGGAGAGACACATGAACATTTCCTGTGCTGTGAGCGGCCTGGTTTGCCTGCACCACTGCCACTGGTTTGCCCCCAAACACTAGTCCTCAACCGCATACCCTGTGCGTCCCCTTGCATTTCTCTGAGCAGAGGAAGAGGTCCTGCCAGTCCTACAAGATTGCATTTTATTTCTTTGTAGTGTTGGAACCTCCCCCCATCACATGTAAAAACATGCTTTCTGCATCCTGTTCCCCTGAAAGCTCAGCCACAGATACTTGGCAAGGCCTTCGAAGCAGCCCAGACACACCTCAGCCCCTTGGGCTCTGGGAGCTGGAGTGCAGACACAAACACGCAGCTCAGGAGGGGGACTCGCGGTGGAGGCTCCCGGGGTGGGGGGGGCCTTGCTCAGAGAGCTGTCTACCCTTCTGTTCCTGTGAGATGCACACACGCACACACACAAACACACAAACACGTACTCATGTGCACACATGCTCAGACAGGCACATGCCCTCGCATTCTTCATCGTGTTCTCCTCCTCCCTGCCACTCACGCTGTCTGGGGAGACGTTTCACTGGCACTTGAACAGGCTGCGAAACTGGTTCCGTGTCAAACATGCTTGTCCCAGGGTGAATCTGTTCCCTGCAATGCTTGGTGACACTTGACACAGTGGCCTTTCTTACTACCGAGGGGGGATTATCTGACACTGTTAATAAATGTGTATTTTTGTATCTAAAAGCTCTCCTACCTGGTCTTGGAAAGGTACCACCTTCAGCTGAGAGAAGTAGAGGAAGAAGAGAGGTAGTGACAGCACCTAAAAAGGAACAGGGCAAAGCTGGATGAAGAGAGGGAAACAAGCAATACACAACGTGAAACGGGAAAAAGGCAGCCATTTAACTAGCAATGGCCAGGAGTTTCCATGTACTTAGTGGTTAAGACACAGGCCCTGGAGTAAGAAGCTTGTGGGTTAGAATCCTAGCTCTACCTTTACTGATTTATGTAACTTCTCTGATTGTTCAGTTTCCTTATCTATAAAATGAGGGGGGAGGTATGTGGAGAGAATAATTCTAATTACTTTACAGTGTTGTAGTAAAGAGCGATTAAGATAACGCATGAAAAGCATTTCGCAGTTGTCACACATAGTAAATGGTCAATACACACTGATGATGAGGATGATGATGGTGATGATAATGAAGATGACTGAGTCAAAAGTACACAAGACCATCTTCAGATTTAATGGCTCGCTAGACGGACTCACAGAACTCGGAAAACCTGGTATACTCATGTTTATGGTTTATTGCACTGAAGAGAACAGGTTAACATCAGCAAAGGAACAAGGAACACAGGGCAGGGTCCAGGACAGACCAGGCACCAGCTTCCAGTTGTCCTCTCCCAGGGAAGTCACACAGACAACACCTAATTCTCCCAGCAATGATGGATGAGAAGATATACAAGGTATTGCCAATCAGAGAAGCTTACCTGAGCCTTGGTATCCAGAGTTTTTATTAGAGATCAGTCAAGCAGACACAAGCTATCTGCATCTGACTTTAGTTACTCAGTGTTCAGACCTTCCAGAGGTCAAATGAAACCACATGGCTCAAGGCCCCAGGTAAATAAAGACAACTTATCAGGTGGCATTTCAAGGGCTTTGGTGTTACCTCCCAGGAGCTGGTCTGGGGCTAAAACTTTTTTTTGAAATGTGCAGGGTTTGAACAACCCAGGCGTGCTGACTTCATCCTTTACTGCCCAATGATGATGATAAAGAATCCTGTATTGATGGCAACTCTCCATAGTCACTAGACCTTGAGACCAATGAGATTGGGCCAGATATATCTCAGAAGCTGAGAGTTAATGAAAAGCAGAATTGGTTTTGACTGTCATAGTGAATATTGCCTTAATTAGGAAGGGGATGATGGCACCAGGAGAAGAAGGTAAAGGGAAGATCACCAAGAGCCAATGAAGAGCAGTTTAGTCCTAGAGATGGGGCCTTGGAGCCCCCACCCCCCCAAAAAAGTTAGGTCCTCACTCCAAAGAGCTAGGGAGTTAGTGAGACTCAAGAAGGCCAGGAATTACTTTGATTTTTGTTCCAAAGCAGAGGGGCACCCTGGGGGCCTAGGTCTGGTGAAAAGAATTGGAAGCAGGTTTTGGAAAAGACTAAAAATTCCATTCCCTTTAGCAGAGGAGCTGACCTAAATCCACCTCAGACTAGACTGAGGAGCTTTGTCCGCGTCTTCCCCAGCCCAGGTGCAACAGGCTGATTCTAAATGAGATAGCAAGCAACTCCCAGAGCCCCAGTTAAGTAGAGAAGACCGGAAGGCCCTTTGAGAAAGGCAAACCGGGCCCCCCATTTACATTTCAATACAGATTAAAAGCCAACAGAACAGAATTTGTAAAGATAACAGGATAGAAGTTGAGTTTTTGTTTGTTTTGTTCCTTGTCTTTTTGTATTTCTGTGAAAGAAATATCAGGAGAAAACCTTTTTGGAATCTTCATAATTTTCCATTACTATGGGAAGTTTGTTTTTAACACTTTTGTAACTAAAAGTCAACTCTTCAAACAAAAACAAGACAAGAGCAGAGGGGAGGAATATCGGCTTTCTGCCAGACCTAAAAGGGGTAATTCCCAGCAGAGGACACAGGAATTGAGGAGCACAAGGAAGAAGTATAAACAAGTCAAATTCTTGGGGCATGTAGCCCAGGATAATAAAATGAGCCCAGGGGTTAATTAGCAAGGGCACTGTTCCACACGAATCATGTGTGTGGCTAAAGGTGTAGATGAGGCTGTTCCTCAGATCACCGCTGAGGAGACCAAGTCCGTAGGCTCCAATGCAAACAACTCTCGCCTAACCACTCTCCCCTTCCCAAAATCCTCCCCCAAACATTTTCCTAAGATATATCATTCTCAGGGGTGCCTGGGTGGTTCAGTCATTAAGCGTCTGCCTTTGGCTCAGCTCATGATCTCATGGTCCTGGGATGGAGCCCCACTTTGTGCTCCCTGCTCAGCAGGGAGCCTGCTTCTCCTTCTCCCTCTGCCCCTCTGCCCCATCCACTCATGCTGTGCACACACTCTCTCTCCCAAATAAGATATATCATTCTCTTTGGAATTCACACCTGGGAAGCGAAGAAGATAGGTAGCTTATCAAAGTGCCTTCTTAAGCAACATTTAAGTATAGCAGAGATCACAACACCAAATCACACTGTCTATTCAGAGTTGTCATGAGAGGAATGGTCCTGTCCCATTCCTCAGAAAAATTCTGCCTCCTCCTATCAGAAAAATTTTCAAAACCTACAGATTCAAGATAGTTTTTTCTGATGAGAGAGATATTGCAATGATATTATGACATTATTTTATTTTACTTGCTTGCTTTCTTAGATCCCAAGAGATGACCCGAAGACTTTTAAACCTTGGTCTATCCCTATAGCATAACTGCTGTCATTTCTTAAAAGGTAAGGTTATTAAGCTGAAAGATAATTATTCAGAAAGAAAAAACATCAGCTAGTTCAGTAGCTTTCAAACTGTGTTCTAAGGAAATTTAGGATTGCACAAATGTACAAATCTAGTTTCATTTTTTTTAAAGATTATTTATTCATTTGAGAGAGAGAGAGAAGGAGCAAGGGGAGGGGCAGAGTAAGAGGGAGAAGCAGGCTCCCTGATGAGCAGGGCCCCCTGCCACCCAGAACCCCTGAATCATGACCTGAGCCCAAGGCAGACCTTTAACTGACTGAGCCACCCAAGAGTCCCTCTAGTTTCATTTTTAAATTTTATCCAACATTTTAATTTTTTAACATTAAACATGCATGGCTTTGGATGCTGACAAGGAGTCAGGGTATTTTACACAAGAAAAACTGTAACTTTTCTTTGCATTTTCTTCTCTTTTCTTTCCTTTTTAAAAGATTTTTATTTTTAGGTAATCTCTACACCCAGCATGGGGCTTGAACTCATAACTCTGAAATCAAGAGTCACACGCTCCATTGACTAAACCAGCCCACTGTCCCAGCTTTTTTTTTCATCTTAAAATAAAATGTAAAATGAGAAAGCTGTGGATTAAGATATTTTAAAGATCCTATTCCCTGATTCTTTTGAGAATTACTTATATCTTGAGTGCAAAACACCAAATGAAAATCTATTGCTTCCCACATTTATAATTAATTAGTGCTATTTAAAAGAGGTATCTAGTTGTATTCGTTGAGTTCGGCTGCTACAATGTTGTAGTGCAGCTTAACACAAAACACAGAGCACTGAAGGCTTCGAGCATGGCCACCAAAACTGCCTGGGAAATATATGTTGACCAAAAGAAACATACTTTCATCAAAAGTAAACTGTTTTTCTGCACACTTACTGGGCAACATTTTTTAATGTTGAAAACGAAAGCAGAGCTGAAAACTACAACGTAGATTCAGAGAAAAAAAATTTTTTCATCAAACTCTAATTTTCCAGTTAAATGTCTAAAACAACCTATGTGTATTAACAGATACGTTTAATTCCATTGTGGTTTGTCACATAAGAACTTGCGTTGATAGTTTTGCTAAATCAGACCAAATAATTGGTGAGATTTTGGTTTCTCCTTTCACAATAACAGCAAAAATCAAAATAGTCAACATTTAAAATTATATTTTAATTACTATTATAAAATAGTAATTTAAAAACATGCACTCACGTATAGAGGGCAGAATACATAGCTCTTTAATTATTCTCTCTCTCCCTACCTCTGTCTTTCCAAATATTAAAATGAAATGTGGATATGATGGCAAATTCATTCTAATCCCTGTATAAAACAAGGTTTGTAAAGGGCACTGCATTGTGCATGACACTAGTATTCAATCAAGGAAAGCTACACACACAACACACACACACACACACACACACACACACACTCAGATATGCTAATTGACAAACTTGAACAAATTGGAGACTACCAGTGAATGAACTGGGTTGTCAAGTTTTTGTACAAACTTTAGAATAAAGACCATCCTCAGAGTGCAAGAGAAATTTAAAAAACAAAAATCAAAACCAAACAAAGAAAATCTCTTTTGCTTCTTTACCACTTAGTTATTTATGTGTCAGAATTATCCCCGTGCTGTGCAATTAAAAAAAAATGCATATGTAAATTGCATTGAGTCTTTAACTGTCATCCTTTACCCACAATTTCAGATTTTTGCTTTCTTCAAAGTAGCATAATTGTTCTCAAATATTTGCTTTATAAGCAAGTGTTAAAACACTGACCTTCTTAAATTTATACCACACTAAAATCATATGTGTGTGTTCCCATAACATTTTAACCCTCTGCTAAAAATGTGCGAAAATCTCTGAGCTCACCCAGCTTCTCATTTATTTTATAAATGAAGACATAGAAGCCAAGGAAGAATAAGAACTACCTAAACGTACTTACTCATATCCATAAAGCTTTACCAATCCAATTTTTCAACTACTTATTGTTTTACTTATAAGCAAAACTTGGGGGATTTGCACACTTTTATAATTATTCTTTTTTCTTTTTTTTTTCCAGGTGTTTCAATTTTTCACAAGTGAAAAGGTGGTTTGTTAATCCAAACTGATATTCTTACACTGTTGTGGAAAAAAGACACAAATTTTAGAAACATTATTCAAGTCTGATTAGGTTAAAGATGAATCATTATTTATAAATTATTTACTTAGATTTTCTAGGCTAGAGGCCACCAGACAAACTGCAATAGCCACAGCAGCCAAGTTTAAGTTTGATTTGTTTCTGAAGATATTGTGTAAATATTGCTCTAAAAGCAAATTGTTTCTTTCTGTGTCCATCCAATCCAACTGGACCAGTAATGCAAGTTACAAACCTAGAATGAAAGACAATTGTCGGTAAATAGATACGTAATTACTTTTCCCAAGGATATGTTTGATTCAGTGGCAACAGGTAGGAAGACCACAAGAGTTCTGCAAGGTTTTGTTTTGTTCCTACTGTGAATTAGCTGTGGGTCTGTGCATGTGCATTTGACAGCAAAGGAGTGGTATTTTACTCATGTAGGTCAGCTATTCAACTGGTTACCATTCTTTTGGAATTTGGAGATAAAAGGCAATCTAAAAACATTTTCAATATATTATTATAAAACTCTTTAATTTTTTGTCTATAAAACACACCTGATCTAGTATCAGTTTCAGAAATACTTCACAGCTCAGTTTCCCATATATTGAAGGGAGAAACATAGAGCAAAAAAAGTTCTAAATTGTACGCTGTAGTTTAAAACGTGTGGGATCCACCAAATTCCATTGATCTGAGTTTTGGAGGCAGTCAGAGGAGGAGAAACCAGAATATGAAGAGTAGGCCTTTTTGACCAGAAAGTCAGGAGGTAAACTGACATCCTGTCAGCCATAATTTTCAAGATAAAGTCACCAAGCCAACTGTCCTCAGTGATTCCGGAAGTGAATGAGGGAGGAGGGGCTGAGCTGAGAGCGCGTGGTGACCGGTTAGAAAAGCAAAAATCAGGCTTGCCCTATGGGAGCCTGTAGGTCCCTGCAGGCAGGGGGCACAACTGGTTGAAGGGGCTGGGATACCGCTGTGTACAGACGTGTCCACGGACTTCAGAGGCTTCACTAGGCCAGAGGAGTCTAAGGGAAGAAGTGGGACTGGAGCACAAAGAGAAAGGAGACTAGAACGGAAGGGTCATAGGCAGGACAAAAAAATTACGCAAGATTTTTGCACACATAAGCAGAAGAGCCCGGGAACTTAGGGGGAGTAGCCAGAGCAAAGTTGAAAGTAATTAAAAAAAAAAAAAAAAAAAAGTTTGGCTCTGAAAAATAAAATCCTTAACTATGTAATCTAATGTGAATATAAGAAACTTGTTTTGGGGCACTGGGTGGCTCAGTCAGTTAACCAAGTCTGCCTTTGGCCCAGGTCATGATCCTGGGGTCCTGGGATCAAGCCCCTCGTGGGGTTCTCTTCTCAGCGGGGAGCCTGCTTCTCCCTCTTACTTTGCCCCGCCCCCACTTGTGCAGCACCTGCTCACGTGCTCTCTCTCTCTGTTAAATAAAATATTTTAAAACTTTTTTGTTTTATCATCTGCATCATTTTAAACAGTGGGAAGTGTTATTCATATTTTGTAAAAACTTGGTCTATTGGGGTTAAGGATGGTTACTAGGCATTTATTTTCTATTTGTCACAGTTGGGAACTATAAAGAAGCAAAAATAGAAGGGTCTGTATAAAAATTACTTGTGTGAGTTGATGCACTAAAATCTGAATGGCATGGATATCAATCAAATACTTTCTCAAAAAGGCACATTTGAAACCACATACTTGAAACCAGTTCTTTGGGCTCTATTTAAGCATTGTTAAAGAACAGTCACTAAATTTTTTGAATTAGTAATACATTCACCCAGTTCAAAAATATAAAAAGGTATATAGTGCAAGGACTTACTCTCATACCATCCCTATTTAGCCAATTCTCACACAAGCACAAAATATAACCACTTAAAAAAAATGATTTATTTGAGAAACAGAGAGTGAGAGAGAGAGAATCCCAAGCATACTCCATGCTGAGTGCAGAGCCCTGTCAGGCTCCATCCCACACCCTGAGATCATGACCTGAGCCAAAATCAAGAGTCGGATGCTTAACCAACTGAGCTACCCAGGCGCCCCAACCATTTTTATTAGCTACTTCTTTTTTCCCCCTTCAGGAATAGCTGGTCACAGAAGGCCCAGCCACTCTTGTCAAGATTAAAGTAACTCTCAGTTGGTCCCACACATGGATGGGACACAGTGACCAAATGTCAGGATGGTAGCGGAAGTCTAAGATGTCAGGACGGGCTGCTGGTTCCTGCTCATGTTACACCTGCTGGAACCACAGAATGAGGTGCTGGTCCCCCCTCTCCATCTAGACAATTCTGTCCCTTTCCCCGTGTCAGCAGCACCCTGTGCTTGTACCAGTGAGGAATATAAGCCTTAACGCTCATCATGGCTCTGAGGAGCCTCCTGTTTTCCCCACGGGTCTTGGGCACACAGAAGGCATTTGTCCTCTTGCTTTCTGAACCTGAGCTCTCTGAGTGGCTTTTCTCTTGTGAAAGGAAAAGCAGCCTGCTCCCAGCTCCACCCCCAGAATAATGAAAATTAACATTTGATCTGTCTCATATAACTGGGTAGACAACTAGCAAAAAGATATGACTTCTGATTCATAAGATGCAGAAGAGAAGTTTAAAAATTAGGCAGAAATAGTTGGAGACAGAAAATAAAGGCATTTTTTCAGTCTCCTTACACAACCTTGAATGAGTCGATACTAAGATATCGTACAAAACAGGAATGTTCTTTCCTTGGCATAGCCACCAGAGCAGGACAGACATTCCCATTCCCACACTCCCTTTACTTCATATTTAGATGATGTCACCAGCTGTCTAACTGGTCTTATTCCAAACTGTTCTGCACAGAGCTGCCCAGATAATCTTTCCCAACATCCATAACTATCTACCCTCACTGGGTGAAAGAGTAGCATTCAACAGGACAGTTTCTTCTTCCAAAAAGGACTCTACTGCAAGTTGTGTGGTAATCACCAGTTGTTTCCATCTGCTTGGGGGTCTTTTCCTTTGGGAAGTTTCCCGTCCTCCACTCCATGTTTTCCAGGAGCACAGGAGAAACTGGGTCCGGGTCTCTCCTGAGAGTGAGACTCTTGAGTAAGGTCCATAAGGTTAAAAGGCCACTGGAACTGATTGCATGGCTGGCCCGGCTGTGGAGAGCAGGTCCACAAGTTCTGCTTCTGGATCCTCAGGGGCGCTCCTGTCCCTGTGCATCTCAAGGCCTGCTTCTCCAGGTCTGCCCTCAACTTTGTCTGCTAGCCAATATCTTCCCCATTTTATTGGTTTCCTAGAGTTGCCCTCATAAATTCCTGCAAACTGGATGGCTTAAATATTTATTTTCTCACTGTTCTGGAGGCTAGAAGTCCAAAATCAAGGTGTTAGCTGAGCCATGGATTCTAGGGAAGAACCCTTCCTTGCCTCTTCTGGTGGCTTAAATATATCATATCATTTATACTAAATTTCTAAAGTATTTTAAAGTAAATTACTACACAGAAAACAACACAGATTAAGACCAAACTCCTTAACATATCTGCCTTGGTTCTTCTCAGACAAACCCTCACTTCACCTCTGCTGCCCGTCCCCCAACACACACAGACATATGTGCACACGCACTCCACACAAGACACACCAAGCTGCTCCCCACTCTTAGAAGTTGGCAGCCATCACCACTTCTCAGGCCTTTCCATGTGCTGCTTCTTGCCCCTGCTTCTTCATCTGACTAACCTCTTCTCTTCCATCAAGTCCCACTTCAGTTATCTCCTCTTCAGAATCCTCTGGGAGCCCCTTCCTTCCCAGCTCCGCAGATCTGGCCACTCCCTCATCCATATTCTAATGGCATCTAGTGTGGACCTCTCCATCTGTACATTCACAGAGGTGCTGTGCTTGTCACTATTATCTGCGTCCTTCTCTGGACAGTGCACATCATAAGAACCATAATCTATTGTCTTCTGACCTCCATGATAGCACACCAGGCACACAGTAGGTACTTAGTAGATATGTGTTGAAGAAAACAAAAGTGAAGGTCCTAGAACATTTCATTTTTTTACCTCTTCTGCCAAGAAAAAAACAGAGACCTTCCTCACCGTTCTTAGCAAATGCTTTGCTCAAAGAAAAATCTGTTTCTTATATATTATTCTTTCTAGGCAAGTGATTCTCAAAATGTCATAAAACACCAAAGTTCTTAATGTTATTTCATAACACTTTATACCTGGGTTCTAAAAGTTCATAGAATTGGTGCATTTTGAAACATGACTTACATTCAAATTAATAGGTGTAGAGAATTGCTGCAGAATTTCACGTTAGCACTTCCTATGACAAATTGCCCAAGGCTGAGAACCTCTGTTCTGGACAAGCCTTATTGTATAAAGCCCTCTGAGGCTACAGTCACCTGCACTAGTTAGGTTCTGAAAAATGAAGCTATGTTTTAAAAGAAAACAGTTTTTGTTCCAGAAAGACCTAGGAAATCTTCCAGGACAGTTTTAATACTGCATTTTAAGAGTAGAATCAGAAATGCATGACAACTAAAAGGGTACTTTTCTCATCAGATAAATTGGCATTAGATTTCCGTCATAGATACTCCACAACCTATTTCTGGAAGAAGAATAATCATCAATGATAGTATATTTAGCTTCCCTTGAAAGTAAAACAGTCCTGCTTCCTCACAGAGCTTCTGTGAAGAACTCTAAAATGCATGTGAAAACATTCTGTAAACGAGCACATCCTCTCTAGAGGTGTGGTCTACAGCAACCGTTCTATTACTGCTAACGGTGGTAGTATGTACTCATTTATAGCAGTAGTAGCAGTACTTACTACCAGTAGAATAGTGTGGCTGCTGCTGCTATTACTACTACCACTAACAACTATAAGGCAGCACCAACTAATTTCTGTTCAGTTTAGTTGCTTTCTCATTTTAGGCTAATAACTTTATATCACACAGAGGCCCCTAAAAAGTGAAATTTGGGTTTATAAAAAGAGAGCAAAAAAAGATGGCCATCTAAATATGCCAGGCAAGAGTTCAACATACATTCGAGATCATTTTCTAACACAGAGACCTTCAGATCTGGGTTATCAAGAAGATTTATTGTCCTTTAAATGAATTTTAATATATTAAGAAATAACAATTAATAAGCAATAAGCAGTGCTTCCTAAATAATCCTATAACTAACAGTTATACCATATACCATCATGGTTAAACTTGTTGTTTATTTTCCTTTAAATAAATGCCTTGAATATTACATAACTTAGAATGTAGCTATTATGGTCATCCAAAATATTACTTACTTGGCAAGTTACCTCAAACTATTTCCTGAATAAACACTTCACAGGAACAAAGGGTTTTCACCTTAACCTACCATCATTCCTTCATTCCTTCATTCAGAGAGAAATTGAATACCAGCTTTCTTAAAAACACCTAAACCTCAAAAACCTAAATAATAGAGTCTGTTTCATGGGGAGAAATCAGTGTCTTAAAAGAATAACTTATTTACCAAATTTTATTAAAATGTTCAGGTAATTAGCAATGCTTACTTCTTATCTTTCATAATCTTGATTTTAACAAATATTACTAATAGTAAATATTATTAATAGTCAGATAACTACTAAAACTCTTCTACACAAGAAGTGAAAGCAATGGTATATATGAAGGGTGTGCAGTTAACTCAGTCAGTGGAACATGCAACTTGATCTCAGGGTCATGAGTTCAAGTCCCATCTTGGGTTTAGAAATTACTTAAATTAAAAATAATGTTAAATGATTTATATGAGGGACGCCTGGGTGGCTCAGTCAGTTAAGCATCTGCCTTCGGCTCAGGTCATGACCCCGAGGTCCTGGGATCGAGTCCCACATTGGGCTCCTTGCTCAGCAGGGAGCCTGCTTCTCCCTCTGCCTGCCACTCCCCGTGCTTGTGCTCTCTCTCTCTGAGAAATAAATAAATAAAAATCTTTTAAAAAATAATAAATAAATGGTATATATGACATATGTAGCAACTATTTAGCACATTTTCATCTAAAATGAAATTATTTGGGCGCCTGGGTGGCTCAGTAGGTTAAAGCCTCTGCCTTCGGCTCAGGTCATGATCTCAGGATCCTGGGATCGAGGCCTACATCGGGCTCTCTGCTCGACAGGGAGCCTGCTTCCTCCTCTCTGCCTGCCTCTCTGCCTACTTGTGATCTCTCTCTCTCTGTGTCAAATAAATAAATAAAATCTTTAAAAAAATAATAATAAAATGCAATTATTTGAAAGCTCACTGCACCTCAACACTTTTTCATTATAAAAATCTTGTAGAACCTATACGAATACTTCTAGCCACACACACATACATACATGCATATATATGTATGAATACACATGCTTTCATATGTGCATATGAGTATGTATATGTATGTGTAAACATATATATATATATGATACAGTATTTAAGCCAGATTCATAAGGTGTTCTACAATCTTCTATCCGAAGCATAGGAGTATAAATACTTTTCCCAGATCATTTTTAAGGGAAGCAATGTGCTCTGTGAAACAGGGCCTTGGCACCTTCCTAGTTTTTGGGAGAAAAACCTATTGTTACTTGCCCTTGAAAAAGAAACTCATCTATTTCCACCACCAAAGTTAAAACTAGTATCAAGTTCATATGTTGCACCTAGCATCTTTCATCTAAGTAGGTCAAAAATTTTAAATCCAAAAGTACTATGGGGAACTTGCTGCAATGGCAGAATTAAGATGTCAGCAAATCCTCCCTCCAAAACTAATGACACAACTGGGAAAGATTGTCCAAAACTACAATTTCAAGACTGTAGAAAAATCAAACAAAGGCCAACAACAAATTGACATGTGTCTATTCATAAAAAACTGTTAAACTTCAAGTAAGAACAGGAAGTTGGTGGCGTTCTGTGGAAATCAATGAAATAAAAAAACCAAAAGATAGAGAAAAATCAATAAAACCAAAAGATTTTGTTTCTTTGAAAACATCAACCAAACTGATAAGCTATACTGACTCAGAAAAGAGAAGACACAAATTATCAAATGAGGAATGAAACAAAAGACATCACAACTAACTTTACAGATATTAAGAGGATTGTAACAGAATTTTATGAACAATTGTATGCCAACAAATTAGACAACTTAGACAAAATAACAAATTCCTAGAGACACACAAATTACCAAAGCAGACTCATGAAGAAACAGGAAATCTGAACAGATCTCTAACAAGTAAAGGAACTAAATTATTAATTAAAAATCTTCCCACAAAGGAAAGCCCAAGCCCAAATGGCTTCACTGATAAATTCTATAAAATACTTGAAAAAGATATAATCCCAATCCTACAGAAATGTTATGAAGACTACGGGGAGTGATTACTGAAACATTTTCATTCATGAAATAAATCTTCATTTAAAGTAGGGAACCCAGGGAACCTAGGTTGGCTCAGTCAGTAGAGCGTGCGACGTGATGGCAGGGTCATGAGTTTGAGCCCCATGTTGGGTGTGGAGCCTACTTATAAATAGATAGATGGAGGGATGGATAGGTAGATAGATACCTAGATAGCTAGCTAGATAGCTAGATAATAGATAGATAGATAGATAGATAGGTAGATAGATAGATAGATAGATAGATAGATAGATAGATAGATAGATAGAAAGATAGATAAAAAACAGGGAACGCAATCTGGCCTAGCAATGATGAAAAAAGTTCCAAAATACTTTTATCATAAGACATTGTCTTGAATGTTTCTAATATTTTACCAAAAACTTTATTATTTACATGCTGGGGTTTGCAAGGTTAGCCATTACAGAATTCTTAACTGAACACAGAAAGTCTAAATAACTAAGTCCTGCATAGCACTAACAAAACAAAAGGCAATTTAAGGCAGGCTTGGGCCTTGTCTTATGAGGCATTTCCTCAAAGACCTGATTTATCCCTCTTCTCAAGCTCATTAACTTTAAGCTCCTTAAACTTAAAATTAACACTTTAAGCACCTTAAACTGCTACACTAGTACAGCATTTATCAGGTATGCATGCAGTATATTGTTGGGAACTCTAGTCAGTTTAAGGATACAAATAACGAGTCTACAAAAAGCTAAGGAACCCCAGTTTCGAGCGTTAGAAGGGTCTTAGCTGTCACGTAAAGCATCCGTACTCACATTTAACAGAGAGGTTAAGGGCGCCTGGGTGGCTCAGTGGGTTAAAGCCGCTGCCTTCGGCTCAGGTCATGATCCCAGGGTCCTGGGATCGAGGCCCACATCGGGCTCTCTGCTCAGCGGGGAGCCTGCTTCCTCCTCTCTCTCTGCCTGCCTCTCTGCCTACTTGTAATCTCTCTCTCTGTGTCAAATGAATAAATAAAAAAAAAAAAAACAGAGAGGTTAAGTGACTAACATAAAATCTCAAAAGAAGCCAGGGATGAGATTCTCCTTTCAATGTCTATCTTCCAGCCTTGCTATAAGAAATCAGCTTGACCTTCCTTGTCACGCTTCTTTCTCCTCCATGGTCAAGCCCCCTCCACGGAAAGTATTAGCTTTATCAAACTCATCCCATACTTGCTAAATCATGTTGCTTGACATACACTTGAGGCACTACTAAAATGAGCAAGAAATTTACATCGCCATCAAGAATTTCAGAATAGGGGCACCTGGATGGCTCAGTGAGGTAAGTGGCTGCCTTTGGCTCGGGTCATGGTCCCAGAGTCCTGGGATGGAGCCCCATCTTCAGATCTCTGCTCAGCGGTGAGCCTCCTTCTCCCTTTCCCTCTGCCTGCCGCTCTGACTGCCCATGCTCTCTTTCTCTCAAATAAATGAATAAAATCTTTTAAAAAAATTTTTTTTAAATTTCAGTATACGATAAAGGATAAGACAGTTGCAAATACATAGTTGACTGCAGTGACAAGAATGGATTAAGGGAAGAGTAGTGTTTGAGATAAGGCGCAAAATGATAAATAGGATTTTGACAATAAAAGATGAGGGAAGGACAGCTCAAGAAGAGGGACATCTCAGTCTGACTAAAGCAGAGTTCAGGTGTTGGGAACATTTTCTGCTGTGATACAGTTTACAAACATCTCCCTTGCGAGCCCACCGCACTTACTCCCGTGGGCACACCTGAAGGCATTGATAAAATAGGCTGCCTTCCATATACAATTCCCAGGGGGCGACCCCTCCCTCTCTGACTTCCAAGAACATATATCAGAATGGAAATAAGTGAGAATGATCTTCTATAGATAATCGTCAATCTGCTTTAATTTTTAATGAAAATTACTTGCTGCAGCATCTGGGTGGCTCAGTAGGTTGAACGTTCGACTCTTGATTTCTACTCAGGTCATGATCTCAGGGTGCCCGGATCAAGCCCCACATCAGGCTCTGTGCTCAGCAGGGAGTCTGCTTAAGGATTTTCTCTCTTTCCCTTTCCCCCTGCCCCTCCCCTCTCTCTCTCTAAAAATAAGTAAATAAATCTTTTTTAAAAATGAAAATCACTTGTTAAATTTTATATAGCTTTTAGTCAAAAATTATTTGCTATCTGCCCCACAATGGAGGGCAATAACAGGTTAAGAACCACCAATGTGATGGGAAGTAAAGGTGAGAAACATTGGTCAGAAATATCCCTCCCTGGGTGATCTGGAGGACAAAGCAAATCATTTAAACAGTGAAGAGAAATGATTCGGGCCGCCTTTGGTAAGATGACTCTGGAAGTGTGGAGAAAGGGATAGCAGTTAGGAAGTTATTGCAAAAGTCCCAGTTAGGGGAAATGGAGGCCTAAATGAAGATGATAGTGGAAAAAGATGATGGCATTGAGAAATGTGACAAATATAGAAGATAAGAGGGTGCCTGGGTGGCTCAGTGGGTTAGGCCTCTGCCTTCAGCTCAGGTCATGGTCTCAGGGTCCTGGGATCGAGCCCTGCATCAGGCTCTTTGCTCAGTGTGGAGCCTGCTTCCCCCTCTCTCTCTGCCTGCCTATCTGCTTACTTGTGATCTCTCTCTCTCTCTCTGTCAAATAAATAAATAAAATCTTTAAAAAATATATAGAAGATAAGCTTTGTGAGGTCAGAGGCCTAACTTGTCACCTCTGTACCTCTAGCGGTCTTTAGCTCCATAACTATTTGTTGAATGGATAAATAAGATCTTGGTAGCAAGGCAGCAATGCTATAGTGGTACAGCCAGACTGCCTGGGTTCAAATTAAGCTCTTCCATTTACTAGTTCTATGACCTTGGGTAAGTTACTTGCCCTCTCTACGCCTTAGTCTTCCAATCTATTAAATAGGACTAATAATAGTTTCTAGATCATAAGGTAGTTTTGAGGATTAAATAAGGTGAAATGCTTAGAAGAATACATGACACATATACCTGCCACATAAGGTAGCTTTATTTTTATTGGTAGAACATCGTATCTTTAACAGAACTTCAGTAGTGAGAAAAACAGCTTTGAGGTGGGGGGAAGAGTAATCAATAGCACTTAGGAGTGTTTAGTTTGGCATTTAGTGGAGCTACCAGTTAGTGGGACTTAGGGGTTTGAGGAAAAAGGGTTAGACTTAAGAAATCTGGCTCTTACCACTCACCTGTGCTCCCCACAGTCCTCCCATGTCCCACCAAGATCCAGTCACACTAGCCCCTTTCAGTCCCTCCAACAGGCCAGGTTTTCCTACCTTGGGACTTGCCCACTGCTATTCCCTCAGCCTGGAAGGGCATAGAGCCTAGATTTGACAAATATTTAATGATTCAATAGAAGAACGTGGCATTCTTTGAAAAGTTAAATCCCTGGGAAGGTACAAGAGTGTCATATAAGAAAGCATGATGGAAGTTAAAGGTATGAACACAAAAAGGAGGTGGCAGCAATTACAAAGGACTACCTGGGAGGTAACCAGGACAAATGGAACAAAGTTTAAGGAGATGGGTAATGCCCTAAACGCTCAGAGGAGGAAAGGAGGGTGAGGACTGAAAGATCACCGGATTTGGCAATAATTTCGGGAAAGAACTCTGAGAAAATAACTTTCCAAAAAGTTGTGAGGGAAGGGGGCAGAGGTCAATTAAAGAAAATATATCAACTAATACAAACTAATTTACCCAAAATATTTGATAAGAAATAGAAGCAGAGTCCAGGGAAGGTGACTTTGTTTTTGGTAGGAGCGTAAGTAACAATGCAGAGGCAAACCACTAATACAAACGGGGAATAAACACGCGAGGCTAGATTTTGGGAGATACTGTGCATCGCTATTTGTTCAGTTTTATAATGTCCACAGTGCTTTTCACACACATTACCCTGTCCCCGAGCTCTCTGATGATACACCCTTTAAATTCGGTGGTTCTCAAAGTGTAGTCCCTAGACCAGGGACTAGTGCATCATCAGCATCACATGGAACTTGTCAGAAATGCACATTTTTGAGTCCCACAACAGACCTACATAATCTGTGCTGGTGGGACCCAGTAATCTGTGTTTTTAAAAAATCCTTCAGGGGATTCTAATGCTCTCCAGGTCCCCACAAGCACCACACTTACAAGAAGGCAACAAAGAACACTGTAAGGAGTGGCGGCCACAGTAGGAGGGCAGAATTTTCTTCCGAACCCCTCCACCTGGATCTCCCACCCTCCTAAGAGAGGCAGTGCACGACCCACCCCACCAGCACGACAAAGCAAAGTCACCCCGCTTCGGATTTAGCCTGAGAGAGTGCGACCAACCCCGGCGGGAGCCGAGGTCAGCACAGGACCCCTAGCCCCAACTCAATCACCGCCCAGAAGGAGCCAAGCGCACCCAGTCCTCGAGCTTCCACTTCCTGCACGGGGGGCGGGGGGGGCTGCGGGGAGGGACTCCGGGCGGACGTGTCCAACTTCTTCAGGGCTGGAGGGGGTGGGGGCGGGTATTTGCTCTTCTAACCCCTCCATATGCTAAGAGGCCGCATGAAGCGGAGATGGAAAAAAGAAAGGTTAGTCTAGGATAAATTTCCGGAAAACCTGGCCCCCAATAAAGAAACAAAGAAGCCTTGAAAACTCTCCTCCCTCTCCTTTCCCACTTTCCCACCCCGAACCCCAAGGAATGGAAAAGGCGGAGGCTCAAGGCCGAGACAGGGAGGCTCTCGGGGGGAGGACGCTAGAGGAAGAAATCTCGCGATAGGAGGCCGGCCGGGGCGGGGGTGACACCTCTTCCCTCCTCCTCGCGTTAGTTCCGGTCGCAGAGGAGACACCGCCGTAGTTGCCGCCACATCGGGGATTTCTGGCTCTTTTCTCTTCGCCTTAAATTCGGTGAGGCGCGACGCCCGCTTGTCCCTGGAGGACGTTGTGGGCCCTCGTCGTCGGACGGGGCGGGGGTGGGGGGGTCTGAGGCGGGTGGCAGGTCAGGTGCGGCCCCGCTTGAATGGGCCCGAGCGGAGGCCGCCGCATGAGGCCAGGCCGGATCCGGGGCCTGGATTCGAGGGCCACCGCCGCCGCCTCTGCGGGGAGGTCGCGGGTTGTGGCCCGGGCCGGAACGTGGGGCCCGGGTGTGCGCTGCGGCACCGGAGACCGAGGCAGCCCCCCACCCGCGCCACCCTGCCCGGCCTGGGTAACAAAGCCGCTGCGGCCTCTGTTGGGTGATGTACGCGTGGGGGGTTCCGGCGGGCGGGGCGGAGGCGCCGCCACCACCTCTGCGGCCGCCTACACCGCCGCTGCTTTCGCTGGAGGGCGGGCGGATGTACGGGGCGGCGGAGCCCCCGGCGCGAAGCGCCTCGGCGCCTGTGGTCCGCTCGTTGCGGCGGCCGCCACCGCCGGCGACCGGGTCAGTGGGGAAGGGGCTGCGGGCCGGGAGCAGCCCCTACGGCACCCCGCGGAGGCCAAGGGGTCCTGCGTGGGGGCGGGTTATCGCGTTCCAGCGCCGGCACGGGGCGGGTGTGGAGGGGGACACACGTGCCGGGAGGAGGCTTGGATTGCAGGGTATGGGGCCAAGGAGGCTAGGTCGACCCTCAGTTCATTTCGCGGGCCGGAGTGGTGCCAGCGGCCGCTGCAGTCCCAGCCGACTGGGTAGGGCGGTGCTGCTCACACACCCCTCTGGAGAAAGGACTCACTTTTTGACGGTGTCTGAAAATTGACGTACACCGTTTTGTATACCCCTGACTGTGGTGGCAATCTCTTTCAGCCTTCTGTGGCACTTAGGAATAGTGGACAATAGGGGAGTTTAAAGAGGAACGAGAAGGAAACCAATTATGTTTATGATGGGTGATTTGCCACCAGTCACTCTGGTGCTGTAAAGTCATTTAAAAGTGTACACCACATCTTTAAAGGGTTTCTTGTAGGGAGAAGTGCAGGTTTTGAAGTTACATTTAGTTCAGGCAAAGGTAATTCTTTGTTTCCCCCAGGTCTATTGCCAGGCTGAAAGTGTGTGTGATTTTTGACTTCTGTGTGACTAGATCAAGGTTTGATGCTATGTTTTTAAAATGAATGTTATGGCACTGATATTTTTAAGGCCTTATTTTTCTTTTCTTAGGGTGTCTTTTATGAATAATCAAAAGCAGCAAAAGCCAACGCTATCAGGCCAGCGTTTTAAAACCAGAAAAAGAGGTAAATATTTATGTTTTAATATCTCTCTTTAAGCTTCCACAGTAACTTTTATATCTTGGTTTCTCTGGCAGGCAATGGCTTAATAGTAAACTTGAAGAGAAAATACCAGAAAGGAACTTGAATTTCTAGTTGACTGCCATTTCAGATACATCTCTAATATCTCTACTGTTTTTCTAAGCCTGTAGTCTTTGGTATCAACATATATCTTTAAGCAGGTTACTGAACGGTCTTTTTTGTGCAGCTAAAGTACTTTTTTTTTTTTTTTAAGTATGGAGTGCATTTTCACTAGCTAAATTTTATTCAGGCAGACCTGTGCTTGAGGGAAAAAGTTAACTTATGAAAGGAGAGCTCCCATTGTGATTGCTAATTCCTTCCAAACTTTGTGAAGGTTTGTGAGCGAAAAGCCAGACTTTATGCATGAAGTTAATTATGGTACAGAGTTCACGTTGTAATGTCTTTTGAAATTAAGTATTTCTCACAGACTTAGTAAGAAAAGTACTAGAATTATATTAACTGTTTTTATTAGTGGGTGGTTGGGTGAATATTTAATTCTGTAGCAAGACACTATACTAGTGATACAAAGTTAAATGAGATGTGGTCTCAGGTATATTTTGTATTGGGTTTAATTCTTTCCCCAAAAATCTTCCAACGTTATTGCTCAAAAACATATATTGACCTTATTTTACAGGAAATAGGATTAGGGCATCTACTGGTTACAAATTGTATTTCTCTATCCTGGGTAGTAGACACTTTGAGATACATATTACAGAGTCTTGTAATCCTTGATCATAAACTGTCCTCTTGTAGTGGGGAGACTGAAGGTGATTTGATTCTAGTCTCTGCAGATATTTTAGAGTTAACCTGGTAAATTTTCTCGAGAGGAGGAACAGAAGTTGGAAACCAGAGCAATTCAGCAGTGTTGGGGGAAGGTCTGGATTCTCTTGAATATGTGGTAGTATCAAGTAATTTTATTGTTAGTGGCATCAGGAAGAGCTGTCACTTCCCCAGTTCCAGATTGAGATTACTCATCCCCTCCTCGTTCTTGATGATGGGGTTCTGGGTAGCATGAACAGTCACCCAAATTTGTCTGGGACTGAACACAAGACATGGGTTTTTCAGTGCTAAAACAGGAAGGTCCTGGGCAGACAGGGAGGAGTTGATCACTCTAGTGCTGTGTGAAAATTAAGATAGCATCTAACTTAGATAGGGAGGTCAAACCCTATCATGAAGTGTGTGGTAGCAGCTCAGTAAAGCTGGGTATGTGAGTAAGGCACTGTTAAGTACCAAATGAATGATTTTAAAAAAACAACATAGAAAGTGTTAGGGGCATTTAAAGAAAAGAATGAAGAGTTCCAGTGTTTGGACAAAATTTCACTTAAGCATAAGATTTACCTGAAATTTAGGATGTCCTAAATTTCAGAAAAACCCAGAGGCAGTATGAGAGCATTCAGGGTAGAAATTGTCTCCTGGCTATAGGAACACACTAGCTCATTTTATAACTCATCATTTATGAGACTTATGTGAAAAAATAGTGGGAAAAAGCCGCACAATTCTTGTCACTAGGCAGTCATGCCTTGCATTTGCAGAGGGTGTATGTTAAGTCTTGTGTTCTGTTTTACAGCTGTTGAAATCAATGAGATTGTGCTAAATGTGGTTAGTTTATTCAGTACTTATACTTTCATAAGGTGGTGGTTTTGTGGCATTATGGTAAGCCTTTTAAAACTAAATGTTGTGGGGTTTCTCCCTCCCCAGATGAAAAAGAGAGGTTTGACCCTACTCAGTTTCAAGACTGTATTATTCAAGGCTTAACTGAAACTGGTACTGATTTGGAAGCAGTAGCAAAGTTTCTTGATGCTTCTGGAGCAAAACTTGATTACCGCCGATATGCAGAAACACTCTTTGACATTCTGGTGGCCGGCGGAATGCTGGGTAAGTGTCTGGGTTCTGTGGGAGGTGTAATGTATAGAGATTATGTGGAATCCAGAATATGAACTGTTTGACAGTCCTCTCACATTAGGGTGGCTTTTTGGCTTTTTACCTCAAGATTTTTTCATTTTTTTCCTCCCAGATCATAGTAACTTAACAAATTATCTTGCTCTGTCTAGTTTTATAGTTGAAATATGTAACAGAACCATAACATTTGGGGATGACTTTTCTGATACCTGTGTCTTTATTACATCCCCAGTCAATAATTTTTCCAGCTTGTGTTTGAACATTCTCAGTTAATAAAGAAACCTCCTGTCTTATGAAATACAACTTCTGTATGCGTGAGGACTACTGCACTCTTCAGTACATTAGCCACTGCCCACATGTGGCTATGAGTCACATGGAATGTGGCTAATCTAAATTGAGAGGTACTATACGTGTCAAATACACATTGGATTTTAAAGACTTAATAGAAAAAAGAATGTAAGACCTCTTACTAATATTTTGAGTACTAAAGTGTTAAAATCAGTATTTTTGATTTGTTGCGTTAGAATATATTAAAATTACACTTTCTATTTTTAATAAAGTTACTAGATGATACGAAATTACATCGTGTGGCTCACATTATGTTTCTGTTGCACAGCACTGCTCTTACTTCTCCCTCCACCCTTAGCACTCAGGGTATCTTAAGAGAATTAGCCATTTAACTATTTATCTTCACCTGATGATGGCAATTTCATTTCCATAGTTCTTTAAGATATTTCAAAATGTTTTCACAGTCATAAATGGATTGACCCTCATAGCCAGGCTGATAGAATCAGAACTCAGGGTGGAGGCTTAGGTTTCAGTGAGTTACATGTAGCCAAATAATTACTCAGTGGTAGAACCAAGGAACATATGTTCATATGTTCTAATGCTTAGTCCAGTGAGTATTTCTTCTACTGCATTACCGATACCCATTTTCTATTTACAATACTGTCAGTAAGCCTGCTTTTAAAATTCTTTTTAAAACCATTAGTAAGGAAATTTCCAAGACATCCTAGAGAGAATAGTAAAACAAACTTCTTGTCTACTACCCAACTTCAGTAATTGTTAACAGTCTTAGTCTGGGTATGTCCCCACTGACTTCATCCCCTCCCCATATTTCAAAATATGTATCAGACATCACTTTATCCATAAATACGTATAGATGTGTGTAAAAGATAAAGTCTTTTTTTTTTTTTAAGATTTTATTTATTTATTTGACACAGAGAGAGAGAGATTACAAGTAGGCAGAGAGGCAGGCAGAGAGACAGGGAGAGGAGGAAGCAGGCTCCCCGCTAAGCAGAGAGCCCGATGCGGGCCTCGATCCCAGGACGCTGAGATCATGACCTGAGCCGAAAGCAGGGGCTTTAACCCACTGAGCCACCCAGGCGCCCAAGATAAAGTCTTTAACTTGTAAGTTTTTACTGCCCACCCTCTTTGGCAACTTAAAGGGTGGTTTTCTGTATGAAAAGGTACATTATCAAAACCAACTCAGCATCTCCACTTGTGTGACAGATTTGATACTGCTGAATGGTTAATACAGCGAGTTTGTTTGGGTTGCTAAAGGGGGTTAATCCTTTAAATTGTTTCACTTTATTCACACATCTTGAACTAACTAGCCATGTTCCTACTGAAATCCTGACTTTGCTTTCAGATCATCTTTTAGAATTTTTATCATTTTTTTTTATAATGGGAATCCTTCCAGAAAGTAAGATGGAAACAATTACTAATTTTAACTGAAGGTCATTGCAAATTTTTTGTAAATATGCCTTAGCCCCAGGTGGTACACTGGCAGATGACATGATGCGTACAGATGTCTGTGTGTTCGCAGCACAAGAAGACCTAGAGACCATGCAAGCATTTGCTCAGGTAAATGAGACTTTACATATTTATTCCAGTTAGCTACTATCCATCTGAATAGGAATAGTCTACTTTTAAGAGGTTGCAAGTAGCAGGTTGAAGGAATTTGAACTGAAGATTAGAGATACTTTTTGGTATAATGTAACACAATGTGTCAAGGAAAACAAAACAGAAAAGATTGGATCAGTTATTTTCCTACTTATCCTTTGGAATTAATCCATTTTTAAGAAAAACCTCAAGCTGAAAAGGAAAATCATATTCCTGTCGTGATTTCCATCATAGAATTATTTTGCATATACCTTTTTTTTATAACTATTTTTTTTATAAGATTTTATTTCTTTATTTGAGAGAGAGTGAACGGGCAGGGGGTGGGGGTGGGGTAGAGGGACAAGCAGGGGCTCCATCTCAGGACCCTGAGGTCATGACCTGAGCCAAAGTCAGACACTTAACTGACTGAGCCACCCAGGTGCCCCTGCATATAACTTCTTAGAGATGAATGGGTTATAAGTAGATAAGCTTACCAATCAAAATTTCATTTGAAAGTTTTGTACATAGTTAGGTTTGTGTTATTGTAAGCAAAGAATTCAAGTGTATCTAGCCTAGAAATTGGTTGTCTGTGTCATTAGGAAAGTAAAACTATATTCTGTGCTCTTACTCTATTAATATCCTGCAAATGGGTAAAAGACTTGTATTTGAGCAGTAATTAGTCCTTGCTTTAACATTTGGCAATAAAAATCTGCTGTGGGGTGGCTTAAGTGTTAGATCTTGTATATTGTAGGGTTTGGGAGTTGACAGACTCTTCCTAAGCTGGCTTAAACAGCTTGTAAACTCATATCCAGCAGAAGGTTTACTTTGATGTTCTAAAGATCCTATGAGATACTCAGATCTTTTAGGAACCTGGCAACTATAGTTATGAAATTATTAAATTCCTTTTTTCATAGGTTTTTAACAAGTTAATCAGGCGCTACAAATACCTGGAGAAAGGTTTTGAAGATGAAGTAAAAAAGGTATGAAGAATAGTATACTTTATGGAAACAAAAGGTTGGGGTCAAAGAGGAGAACATTGTATCTTAATTCTGCCACAGATTTGAAATGATTAGCTGTTTATGTAGGCCTGAAATGTGGTTTGGGGGTATATCATTTAGTTCAATTTGTTATACACTGTCTCTTAGCTTTATGTCCAAACAAATGACAAAAGGCTAAAGATCAAAAGGAGGTCTGTTCAAGATAGGGGGTAGAGGATAAGAGCTAAGCATATTGAGAAAGAAATTTAACATACTTGCTCTTGGAGTCTTAGGTATTCTATATATAGGCAGACCAAAAAATCTATGTTAATAGTAACATTAATCACGTTTTGGGCACTGTTGGAATTATTAACTCATTTAATACTCAGAAAAACCCTGTGAGGCAAGTTTTATTATTCACATTTAGTTATGAGGAAACTGAGGCACAGAGGTTAAGTAACTTGCCCAGGATCACTCAGCAAACAACTGAGATAAAAATTTGTATGGTTAGACCCCAGAGCCCACACTTTTAACCAATACAGTTTGCCTTACTGCTTCTCTTTATGTAATGCAGTTGCTCTTTTTAACCTTTAATTATTTACTTTTATAGCTGCTGCTGTTCTTAAAGGGTTTTTCAGAGTCGGAGAGGAACAAGTTGGCTATGTTGACTGGTGTTCTTCTGGCTAATGGAACACTTAATGCATCCATTCTTAATAGCCTTTATAATGAGAATTTGGTTAAAGAAGGTAATCATCCTTTAGTAAAGAGTTGTCTTTGGTTGGCTGAGGGTGGGGAGAGATAAGATCATGAAAGATGTGAATTAATACAAAACCTAGAATATAGTTTATGTAGATATGACTTGTGTAATAGTCTTAGTTTTCTTAACCATCCTTAAATTTAACAAAATTCATTAGATGATATTTCATGTATACCTTTGGCTGTCTTTAGGGATACAGCAAATATCCAAAGCTCAGACAAAATGTGGTTATAGCATAAAAAGAGAAATGCCGGGCGCCTGGGTGGCTCAGTGGGTTAAAGCCTCTGCCTTCGGCTCAGGTCATGGTCTCAGGGTCCAGGGATCAAGGCCCGCATAGGGCTCTCTGCTCAGCAGGGAGCCTGCTTCCTCCTCTCTGCCTGCCTGCCTCTCTGCCTACTTGTGATATCTCTCTCTCTCTCTCTCTCTGTCAAATAAATAAATAAAATCTTTAAAAAAGAGAGAGAGAGAAATGCCAGGGAAACCCAGAAAGATTAATTCCAGTTGGGGGAAATGTTGAGCCAAAAAGAAAATAAGGCCCCTGTTGTCATTTTCATAGTTAAATAATTCTATATGGTTAAAAAAAATAACTTTAAAAAATCGTCTTAGTTTTTAATTTTTTTTTTTTAAGATTTTATTTATTTGACAGAGAGACAGAGTAGGAACACAAGCAGGGGGAATGGGAGAGGGAGAAGCAGGCTTCCCACTGAGCAGGGATCCAATCAGAGGCTCTATCCCAGGACCCTGGGATCATGACCTGAGCCGAAGGCAGACGCTTAATAATTGAGTCACCCAGGTGCCCCCAAAACTAATTTTTTTTTTAAACTAGAGTACTAGGTACTTAATGTGCCTTATTTCCCACAACAACCTTGTCAGGCGTCAGTACTATTACCGTCATTTTACACATTTCAAAAGCAGTTTTGACAACTAAAAATACGTAACTAGCAAATGATAGAAGAGAGAAATTGGAGTGAAATGGTAAGCAGCTTAGTGGCAGAAGGAAGTTTAGGGATAAAGTGAGTAATTTTGTGCCAGTCGAAATAAGGAGATAGAATGGTTGAAATCCACTTCTGTTAAGTAAGCTCTTTTGTTCTACAGGGGTTTCAGCAGCTTTTGCTGTAAAGCTCTTTAAATCATGGATAAATGAAAAAGATATCAATGCAGTAGCTGCAAGTCTTCGGAAAGTCAGCATGGATAACAGACTGATGGTTTGTAATTTGTTTCGTTCTTCCCATTCTTTGCAACACTTAAAGTGCAATAAGGGAACTTTTATTTCTAATCTGTGAAAAGAGGAGGGGTTTTTCTTCATAGGATTAAAGATCATTTAACCAGATTAAATTCTTTCAGGAACTTTTTCCTGCCAATAAACAAAGTGTTGAACACTTCACGAAGTACTTTACTGAGGCAGGCTTGAAAGAACTTTCAGAATATGTTCGGAATCAGCAAACCATAGGAGCTCGAAAGGAACTCCAGAAAGAACTTCAAGAACAGATGTCCCGTGGTGATCCATTTAAGGATGTAAGATATTTTTGTTTAAACCACCTTAATGATTTCTTTCTGGCAAAGAAAATGTTTATTCACTTGAGAAGTTTTAAAGTAGTTCACCAGAGTGGGTTTTAATTAATAGCTATAGAATATTCTGCTGGGGCTTCTCGTCAGTCTCTTTCATATTTAGTGCTTTACTAGTGCCCAGAAATTTTAATTCTTGGGGATTTTGTAGGGTGCAAGCCAAAGGATAAATCATCTGTTTCCATCTCTGTCCTTTCCTAGCCAGTTTTTCTGTGTGTAAGTGAAGGTTTGGACTAGAGGTCCAACCCTTCCAGTTCTGAAAGTTCTCTGATTATGTATGGTACACATGTGGTCATTGCCAATTGCGCGGAAAGGTGGTTTTGTTTTTGTAAAAAAGGTCTGAGTTTGATGTGTCGAGTGTACATATCAAAATTGATTTCTTTTACTAAATTTGGAGTCTTTTTGCAGATAATTTTGTATGTCAAGGAGGAGATGAAAAAAAACAACATCCCAGAACCCGTTGTCATTGGGATAGTCTGGTCCAGCGTAATGAGCACCGTGGAATGGAACAAAAAGGAAGAGCTTGTAGCAGAGCAAGCCATCAAGCACTTGAAGGTATCAGAACTATGCCTTTGCAGAACATTACTCTGCTTTTTAAAAAATGGGGTTACGTGAGCTGTTACCGTACTTAGAGGATGTACCACATCCTGTGGTTCCTGGGGATGACCACCAGTGAGTAGACAAATAATTATTCGTGGCAGCTATAAACTGTTGATAATCTTTTAAAAAGTCTGACTTCACCTTTCTTTGGTTCACAGGTTAAAAACAAATACACGTTTAAAAATAGCATATGCCTACAATTTGGTGTTTGCTTTGAGGGAATATTGGAAAATAAGAGCGCTCCTATTTTATCTCTAAATTATTAACATCGTATTGACATTTGTCTGGAAGCCCTGGTGCAGTATTGCTTATTTGACTTAGACGCTTTGTAGCTTCTTTGTTTTGTTTGTTTGTTTGTTTGTTTTAGTTTCCACAACATAGAATATAATTCACAGTGATTTTAAAACATCTGTATTATAGAAATTTTGAAATGGGGGTCATTGTAATAAATGGCAAAACTTTTTCTCCTTTCCCTTTAAAAGCAATACAGCCCTCTACTTGCTGCCTTTACTACTCAAGGTCAGTCTGAGCTGACTCTGTTACTGAAGATTCAGGAGTATTGCTATGACAACATTCATTTCATGAAAGCCTTCCAGAAAATAGTGGTGCTTTTTTATAAAGGTAATTTAAATTTTGAATTTGGTGATAGAAATCATAGGGGCGCCTGGGTGACTCACTCAGTTAAGTGTCTAACTTCAGCTCAGGTCATGATCTCAGGGTCCTGGGATTGAGCCCCCTGTAGGGCTCCACACTCAGCAGGGATTCTGCTGCTCTATCTCCCTCTAAACCGGCCCCCCCACCCTCCTCTGTCTCTCTCTCTCTCTCTCTCTCTCTCTCTCTCTCCCCCTCAAATAAAATCTTTTAAAAAAAAAATCCTAGAATACTGCTTATAATTCCAGTGAGTAGTTGCCTGAACATCAGCTTCATAAAATATTTTACTTTAATCATAGGATAGAATTGTTTCTAATTGAATTGGGTGCTTTTTAGTCCATTTATATCAAAACATCTCTAAACCTTATTGAGTTAAAACCTAAAACCTTCTTGATGTGGCCTCAACCTTCACCTCCCATTCTCTACCAGTTCCTTTCCCCATACACACTTGTCACATCTCTCTAGTCCTTGGCACATAACAAGTTGACTTCTCGTCACACTACCCCATTACCCAATGTAGACTTTTACTTGTCCTTCAAGACTAGTTCAAAATGCTTATTATAAAACCTTCTGTTTAGTTATTCCCTTTTCTGTGATCCTGTTTCAGAAAACTAGTCTAAAGTGGTCAACAAAGATAAGGACTTTGTTGGGAGAGAGTCCATTGCAATATCTAGTTTACTATGGTTGTTAATAATGTTTTTTTCAATTCTGCATAAATCAGACCACCTTGACTCCAGTGAGTGTGGTTTGTGTGCACATGTATTATTTCCATGCCCTGGTTTTCATAAATGATTTTGTTGGTTCCTATATTCTAAATTTAGAACAGAGATCTATATCCCCATCCCCAGAACTTGTTGTTTTTAAGAAAGAGTAGGGTAATGAATTCCCAAGTACTCCAGGCTCTGGTTATAGTTAGGTTTCTTGAAAGTATACCCCCATTTACATCCTCCTCCCACTCTTAATTATTTATAAATAAATCCTAGAAACCTTTATTTAATTAATTTTTCAGTATGAGTTTGTAAAGTACATGGACTTGTTTTTGTATTTAGCAAAAGCACAGTTCCATTGTCACACATAAAAAATATAATCCATCAGATATCACTGATCGCTTATCAAAAGGTATCTCAACTTTGGTACTGCTGCTGCTTTGGGCCATTTAACTCTAGTTGGTAACAGTCCTGTGCGTTTTAGAGTGTTGAGTAGCATCTCTCCCTGGTGTAACAACCAAGAATGTCTCTAAACATTGTCAGATGTCCCAGCGATGAGAGGGTGTAAATTGCCTTCAGTTGAAAGAATCACTGATTTAATAAGTGTTTTTCCTAGTTGCAGGTCATACGTTGGCACAAGTTAATAAAGCATTTCATAATAGAGGCTCTCCTTTAAAAATTGAAGAGACTAGTTGGGCGTTTTGAATATAGTAATTGTTTGTACTTAACTTTTGAGTGAGCTCTTCTTTGTCATGCAGGCAGTTGAAGTTTAGGTGGTTTCTGACTCTGTCTGAAAACCCTCAAATGTAATGATTGCTCTCTCTATATAGCTGAAGTCCTGAGTGAAGAGCCCATTCTGAAGTGGTATAAAGATGCACATGTTGCAAAGGGGAAAAGTGTCTTCCTTGAGCAAATGAAAAAGTTTGTAGAGTGGCTCAAAAATGCTGAAGAAGGTAAGTCTTTCCCTTGGTGCAGTTTGTTTGGTAAAGCCCAAGAACTAATTTTAATGCAGCCATAGAATGTGCTACCTTTTTTCATTGAGATACCATTTTGTACCTCTAGTACAAATTTTTGTTCATTTGTGACAGACCTGCCAATACTCATTTGCTTTAAAGCAGATGGGGAGAACTTGACTTGAAATACTAAAGTATTTTGATGTGATAAATATTAGATTTACAAATGAAGGATTTGGAATATCCCCCCTTTTAAGTAGGGGATTATTTTTAAAATTACTTCATTATAATAAAGAGCTTCAAAGTTATAAATGGGAACTTTTTGCTTTCTGATATTTATATAATGCTTGACTGCATTTTTCCCCTTTTCTAGAATCTGAGTCTGAAGCTGAAGAAGGTGACTGAATTTTGAAACTACACCCTCAGTAAAGCAAACAGGAGTTGTAGATAAAATGTCATGTCTCATGTGTCCTGGTTCTTACATCTTCCTACCTCCCTATATCAAGCATGATATAAGGGCTTTCATGGCAAATTTTATTTTAACCGTTTCTATGGTTACTGGAAATGTTGGGTTTAGTTTCTAAAACCATGTTTTAAGTAGCTACAGGAGCTATAGATTTGAATCTAATGTTGCATTAGTCTTTTCAGTTATCTTCTACCTCCTGTATTTTCTACTGTAATAATGTAATTTAAGGCCTTCCACAATGAACAGTTCACTTTATTCCCTGGGTTTTCTATATAAACAGTTTTCAAGATATGATTTGGTTAAAAATAATTTGTTATAAAAATTCTGTTTGCAAATTAAACTGTAAAAGAATCCAAAGTCTCAAAAGGCAATGATTTGTGTGATAATTTAGTATGCCCAAAGCCCTGCTCATCAATGAAAATCTCATACACAGTAATTGAATTCATTAACATGAATCTTGAGTATTTGGACCATCGCTTGGATGTTGATGTTTTCTTATATTTTTAACCCTGGATGTCCTTGAGCTCAATTGTTTGCTCTCTGGTTTTCATTCTTTAGTAAAGCCATAGAGAACAAGCTTATAAGTGAGTTCTTTGGGAAATTTTATGTGGCAGAGGTGGTGGGAAGAAGAAAGTTGAGCTTTTTCCCATTGAGAAACTTATGCATTAAATTTGTATCTTTCCAGGAAAAACAGAGGGATATTCTTTTCATTACACTCATTTTCAAATGTACATTAGTAAAATCTTGTCATTTAAAGTCTTTTATATTTGTTGTGCACTTCGTTTGAAAGGAAAGGACCCAAAATAGCTTGAGTTAGGGGTGCCTAGCTGGTTCAAGTCGGTAGAGCATTTGACTCTTGATTTCAGGGTCATGAGTTCAACCCCCACATTGGGTTATAGCGATTACTTTTTTTAAAAAATAAATAAAAGTGTGAGTAAAGGAAATGACTATACTAAACCCAGTTAAGTTGTTAAATATTAAGTGGTCAGCATGTTCTAATTGAGACTCTAAATGTAACTCATTTCTTCTTGGCTTAGAGTATTGTTGTAAAGAATGAAGTGCAATGGTAATATATTCCCACTTGATCATACTGGATCAGCTTCATTCTCTTAACATACAGCTCAAGCATCTGGCTATTAACGTACCCAAGTTGCTATCTTTTTAAATTGCCATGAGCCAAATATCTCTTCTGTACAATTGATCCATTTATTTTAATGCCTGCCTTTTAATTTCCATTTTTCTTTTCTTGCTGCTACCCATATATGTATTTTATATATATATACACACACACATACATATATATATATATGTAGTCATTAGAAAACAAAATACGACCACTTTGTTGGAGAGACTTCATATTAAAAGTGAACGTTTTCAAAGGTTTTTTTTCTTGATGAAAGAAACTAACTTGGAATAATGCCACCAGAGACTGAATGGAAATTGCCCCTTTCAAAGGTGCCATTCTCATGAGCCAAGAATTTGGTGTTTAAAAGTTCATCTTGAGGGAATAACGTGTAATATATAATCTTAAGAGCATTATAACTGATACCATTGTGAATGGGGTGAAATTGTTAAATGAATAATTTCGATAAAGTTTTCATGCACAGGCAAAATGTATTCACTAGGTTTCTACATAGTTATCTGCTTTTACTTTGTAATTTGTAGTCCTCAAAAGACTTTTTTTAAAAAATAAAGTCCATCCTTACACTTAGGTTATAGGTCAGTCTTCTTTAATTTTTTTTTTTTTTTTTACTATATTCCACATTAATACCTAGGAGTAGCTGTATGTTATGTGTTCAGACGACTCTACTGTGTAAGTATTGAGTAATTGTCCTTCTCATCCTTACGATTCCCAAACTAAACACCCACACAGAATTCTGATGAAGCGGAAACTACATTTAATATATCTACAGCCAAACCATTGCATGTTATTGTCGTACAAAGTGTACCCTATTTTATTATATACTATGTATAGTGAAAGAATGTGTAGTCTTCCAGAACTACATTATGATCTTTGTCTGATCATAGTTTTTTTCTTCATTATTACAAAGTAGTATTTACTTACTCTACAGTATTATAGTAAATGGATAAGTCACTGTGACAGTATAGTGTAAAGAAAGGGAATGCTTCCTAAAGATTGCAGATTTTCATCTTGAATTTTAAGTAGTAATTTTGGAACTCAGCTGCCAGTGCCCACCTGTGGCCTCAAATATGTAATGCTTAATCTAGATGTTAAAATTGTAATTATGATTGGATAAATGTTAGTTGATTTTCCAAACTTGGTGTTGGTTTCTAAGGATAAGTCTCTTTAGGTGCCATGATTAAACGTGTGTTTAGAACTGATCATTGGTGCCATAATTAAACGTGTGTTTAGAACTGACCATAGGTTTCTTAATTATTCTGGGAGTATTGTCCTAGAGATATTTATTATTCTGTTCTTAACAAAAATTCTGAATACCAAAAATGCCACAGGATATTTTGACATAGCATAATGATGGTGGTGAGAGGAAATGCATGTGACTAAGATGCAACTGCTTTATACATGAAAAAGAGTAAGGGTGATATTTTTGTTGATTTTTGGTCCCGCTTGGCAGTGACATCACCCTTATTGTGAATGCATGACCTAGTATATTTTATTTTAAAGGGGAGAGGACCTAATGATAGACATTTGCATTGGCAGACATATCTTTATGTGTTCACATCCTGAGACAGTATTTTTCCTGCCAATCTAACAGTTGGGCTTTACACCCCAGCCCACCATAGACAACGGACATATCATTCCCCGTTGACTTTGAAGGTCTTAACAGATGCTTACTTGATTGTAAATGCATTATAAATAAAATCATTTGGGATCCTTCTAATCTATAAAGATCAAAATCCTAGGTGAATGGCTTAATTAAAATTGTTAGGATAACACATGGGTAATGGCATTGAAATTTTACTGATGAAACTACAGGAGATTGGGAACTGACAAATATTGGTTGGCTTTAAGTGTAACAGATGCCAAAATCTTAGTGTGAGTAATCACTTGGACTACTGAATTACCTTTGTGAAAATTTTCTTCAGATGCTATTTACAGGTGTCATGTAAAATAGGTTAAGCATTTCTGTGGGAATTCTGGTAAATTGCCTTGCTATGATTTTTATGTAAAGTACTAATCCTTTAGTATTGATAGAAGGTTTTTCTATTTACCAGCCTATTGAGGCCTAAAAGTTTAAAATATAATTAAATAATAAGTTTTTCAGTAGGCTTTATTTAAGTGGACTTGAGAAGATACAAGTACTTTTGACTTCAAAATAATGAATTTATAATTGGCTTTTGTTTAAAAATGAATTGCAGTGGATTTGTTTCTAAACTATGACACTGGATTAGAAAGCCTTCCCAACTCCCTTTTCCTTGCCACCTTTTTCTCCCTGTTTAACTGGGCAATGAGCAGCCATATCAAATCCAGGCCTTTTTAAAAAATCTTTTATTTAAATTCAATTAGTTAGCGTAATGTATTGTTTTCAGAGGTTGAGGTCAGTGATTCATCAGTCTTACAGAATACCCAGTGCTCATGACAGCACATGCCCTCCTTAATGACCATCACCCAGTTACCCCATCCATCCACCCCGACCCCTCCAGTAACCCTCAGTTTGTTTCCTCTGATTAAGAGTCTCTTGCGGTTTGTCTCCCTCTCTGGTTTCGTCTCGTTTTCCTCTCTTCTCCTATAATCGTTTGTTTTGTTTCTTTAATTCCACATATGAGTGAGATCAAAATTGTCTTTGATTGACTTATCAAATCTAGTCTTTATATTTCATGCCCTTACAGTTTTTTCTCATTCTAGGAATATAGTCTCATGTCTTAAGGAATTGAAAAAAGGATGAGGATACTTGACAAATGCACTCAATCACTGTCAACTTAGTAATTTTTTTATTTTTTTAACTTAATAATTTTTAATAAGAACCTTATTTAAATGAAAGATTTAGCTGCTTGTGGTGCCCACTGTAGTGCCATAGAGGAAACACTGGTGAAAAATCTTGAGTCTTTTGTTTCATAGACTGTTTGGAGGGACCAATACCTTATTCACACTGTGACATATTAGAATGTTGATGGCTGTTTAGCGCAGGCTTGGGAAATGCATTACGTGTATACAATGAATTTGGCGTGTGACAAAGTTATCAAATATAATTGAGCTATTCCATTTCAGGGGTTTCCATTCAGTGGAACTGTTTTACAATAAGGCAAAAATAGTCTAAACCATTTTTTTATAGCTGAAAACCCCAGGGCTGTGCTTAAGCAGTTGACTTAGAGGTTAATCTATTAGGGAAATAAGTGACCCATTATAGACTGAAGCCTCTATTACTTCAAAAAGATGTTCTATATTCTCTGGCATCTTAAGAATATTTTCTCTGTAAATACACCTCATTTCCATTCTAGTTAGGAGTAATGGACCCCAGCATGGCAAACAGTTGAAGAACGGAGAAAACTGGATAGCTGGTATTCCAGATAGTTGTTGGCACTCAGAACCACCTCAAGTATAGCCATCCAAACCAGTAATTACATTGCTGCATTATTTCTGTGTTAACTGTGAAATCTTGTCTGTACCCTTGAAATTGAATAAAATTTCATGAGACTCCTTGTTAACATAAAGAGAGAAGCAATGACTCTTGTTGCATTGGTTGTTGTATGCTGATAACCTTTAAGTGCTGGAGTTGGTTATGGCTCCGGTCCTTGTCCTGGTCCTTTCAGTTTCCCTTGGCATTTTAAATACCATCAAAAGGACTGTGCCTCCAGAGATCTTTTTCTTCAGGCCACTTTTGCTTTTGTTTGGCTCAAATATACTTCAGGCTCATCCAAACAGTCAAAAAATATGAGTGTTTGACTTGATAAAATACTAGTGCTATCTACCCTCCCTGGAAAGTTTCAGCTCCCCTACCTTTGAGCCCTCCCATCTAATGGATCAAGTTCTGTCCATTTCAATTCCCAACTCCAGTGCCAATTCAGGCCACCAGCGTCTATTAACAGCTACAGTAGTTTATGAATGCAAGTGAAACAGTTGCCAGGAAGGACCTGCATGATTGATTCTTGAGCTTAATCTGCCCTTTGCTCTTACCCCTATATGCCCAGCATCCAATAGTATTTGTCAGGTAGCAAGCATTAAATATTAGGTAAGTGAAGAAATGAGAACAGGCACAATAACAGATTTAGTCAGAATACCGAAGTTGATAGGAAAAACGAGGGGGTGTTGCAAGCACAAAGTTTTGTGAATTAGATATACATAAATATTTAGGGACAGCTTAGACAAGGTTAAATCCAAGATACATCTGTTCTGTGGTAGGATTGCTAAAAGTGACCAAAGGAGAAGAACCTGTCAACAAATTGTAAATGCATGTTGTCAGATACCCTGCTGAGCTTTAGCACTATGGTAATAAACAGAACTGGATGCCAAAATTCAGGTTTACAGGAGGAGGTAGATAAGAGTGAGGTGAATGCAAAACCAAAGACATGGTAGGTACTGGCAGGTTGGGACTGTCTGGTTTCAAGGGTTACATATCTGTAAATGATTAAAATGACCACAGGAGAAATTACACTTCAAAAAATGGTTTGTAAGTCCCTAATATTGAACAAAATAGACCATATATGCCTACCCGAAACAATTGGGAGAAAGATACCCACTACTAGCTGTGTGACTGGGCAAATAATTCAACCTCTGAAACTTGTTTTCTGCGTCTTACAATGGTTAAGTGATGCCTATCTCCTGGAGTGGTTGAGAAGTTTACAATGAAATAAATAAAGTTACTTAAAACAGTACCTGTCCTAATAATCACTCTGAACTGTTTTCCAAGGATGTGTTTGGAAGAGCAAAAAGCTACTGACACCACTAAAGCCCTGAATACAGGTTTCTTGTTTGATTAGAACTAGTAGAAGGTAATGAAAGCCCCCAAAACCATCATGCATGCTTTAGCAACTGTAGAGACATGATGAACTGAAATCCTCATGGTGCAGTAGCAAGAATGGAAGCCATATTTTGTGAGTGTGGTCAAGTCCCAATCCATGTCCATTCTAATAACTATTTAAAAGTTAGAAACCCACCAAGAGTCAGTGGTAGATGATAAATATCTGTGTTGAAAGAAGGCAAGCACATAGGTGACCAACTGGTGTGGTTTTAGCTTTCTCTGTTCTGCTAAGCTCCTATAGTGCAGCGGAGAGCTAGCCATAACTTAGATCAATACTGCAGGACCAAGGGAAGTCTCAGAAGTTGGGGGGCACTGGTTTCTTCTAAGGTAAGGAGCAGGGCTGAAAACAGATGAGAGTCTTTAAAAAGAGTAGCCACCTTCCCTGTCTACTTCCCTTAACTTACACTGCCAGGTGACTGCCATTAAATTCAGCAGAAAACAGGTTTACCATCTGCAGAAGTTAGGGAAAAGATGTGGGGGCTATGGACTGGTGGATATGGTAAGAGTAAGGGCACTGTATTAAAATTCAAAAAATAAATTAGTAAAACAGGTGGATTCCCAGCACTGTACACCTGTGTAGTGGAGACTAACAGTGTCCCCTGATAGTTATTTCCTGATTTTTTTCTTAGAATCCCCAACTTTGAGCTGGACACATGATTGCTCAAAGAATATCTCCTAGTCGCCCTTGTAAGTGTGGCCACATGATTAAGTTCTGGATGATGGGATGGGCTATTTCCAGTGGTCTTGAAGAGGCCATGTCTTCCCTTTTTCCTTCCTGTAGCTGGGAAATGGGCATGGGGACTGGGGTTCAAACAGGGCTCTTGGGTCATGAAGATGAACAATGGACTCGCTGAGCATTACAAACAATAGACAGATCCTGAGTTCTTTTTTTTTTTTTTTTTTTTTTTAAGATTTTATTCATTTATTTGACAGCACAAGCAGGCGGAGCGCCCAGCAGAGGGAGAGGGAGAAACAGGCTCCCGCTGAGCAGGGACTCCAATGTGTGGCTAGATCCCAGGACCCTGGGATCATGACCTGAGCCAAAGGCAAGCACTTGAATGACTGAGCCACCTAGGCACCCTTGAATATATGTTTTCATTTCTCTTGAGTATATACCTAGGATGGAATGCTGGACCACATGGCAACTCCACATCTAACTTTTTGAGGAAGGACCCAAATGTTTTCCAGAATGGATGCACAATTTTTACAATCCCTCTAGCAAATTTCTCTACATCCTCAACACATTATCATTGTCTTCTGATTATAACCAACCTAGTGAGTATGAAGTGTTATCTCATTTTGGTTATTTGCAGGGAAACCTGATAAGTAATAATGTTGCATATCTTCTTGGCTGTTTGTATATATTCCTTGGAGATATGTCTATTCAAAACTTTTGCCTATTTTTAAGTGGGGCTACCTTTCATGTATTGAGTTGTAAAACTTCTTTACATATTCTGCATATGAGGGCAAATTTTCTTTACATGGGGGCACCTGGGTGGCTCAGTGGGTTAAATTCTCTGCCTTCAGCTCAGGTCATGATCTCAGGGTCCTGAGATTGAACCCCGCATCGGGCTCCCTGCTCGGCGAGGAACCTGCTTCCTCCTCTCTCTCTGCCTGCCTCTCTGCCTACTTGTAATCTCACTCTCTCTGTCAAATAAATTTTTAAAAAAATCTCTTTACACGGTTTGCAAATATTCTATTTGTAGATTTCTTCATTTTTTTGATGCTGTCTTTGAAGCAAAAAAAAAAAATTTGTGTGAAGTCCCATTTATCTTTTTTTGTCTTTTATCCCCTGCGCTTTTGTTGTCATATTAAAGTAACCACTACATAATCTAAGTTCATAAAGACTTATTCCTATGCTTTTTCCCAAAAGTACTATAATTTTAGTTCTGACATTTAGGTATATGATCCATTTTGAGTTAATTTTTATATGTGGTGTGAGGTAGGGATCCAACCTTACCCTTTACACGTAGAAATCCAGTTGTCTTAGCAACATCTCCTGAAAATATTATTCTTTCTCCTTTGAATTGTTTTGGTACCTTTTTCAAAAATCAATTGCCCAATTTCTCCATTCTCATTTCAACTCCATTGATCTATAGGTCTACCCTAATGAAGATACTATCCAATCTTGATTCTCACTGTAGCTTTGTGATAAGTTTTGAAACCGAGCAGTGTGAAACCTCCAACTTTCTTCTCTTTTGTCTTGGGGGCGCCTTGGTTGCTCAGTGGGTTAAGTCTCCAACTCCTGATTTCAGCTCAGGTCATGATCTCAGGGTCATGAGGTGGAGCCCCATGTCAGGCTCCACACTCAGCATGGGGTCTGCTTGTCCCTGTCCCTCTGCTCTTCCCCCCACTTGTGCTCTCTCTCTCTCTCTCAAATAAATAAATAAAATCCCAAATAAAAAATAAAATAAAATTATCTTGGCTATTTTGGGTTCCTTATATTTCCACATACATTTTAGAATTAGCGTACCCATTTCTGCAAAAAAGGAAGCTGAGATTTTGATAAGACTTGTTATATCTTAGGGTGTCTGGATGGTTCAGTCGGTTAAGCATCTGCCTTCAGCTCAGGTTATGATCCCAGGGGATTGGGATGGAGCCCTGCATCAGGCTCCCTGCTCAGGAGGGAGTCTGCTTCTCCCTCTTCCTTTTCCCCTCACCCCACTGGTTCTCTCTCTCAAATAAATTAATAAAATCTTTAAAAAATAATTGTTAGGGGTGCCTGGGTGGCTCAGTGGGTTAAAGCCGCTGCCTTCGGCTCAGGTCATGATCCCAGGGTCCTGGGATCGAGGCCCACATCGGGCTCTCTGCTCAGCAGGGAGCCTGCTTCCTCCTCTCTCCTCTCTCTCTGCCTGCCTTTCTGCCTACTTGTAATCTCTCTCTCTGTGTCAAATGAATAAATAAAATCTTTAAAAAAAAAAGAATTGTTATATCTTAGATCAATTTATGAGTAATGTCATCCAAACAACATTAAGTCAACATTAAGTACAACCCATGAATATGAAATGTATTCCCACTTATTTAGGTTTTTATTAATTTCTTTCAATGATGTTTTAGTAGTTTTCAGTGTATAAGCCTTGAACTTTTTTTGGCTAACTTTATCCCTAAATATTTCATTCTTCTTAGTGCTATTGTAAATGGAATTTTCTGAATTTCATTTTCAAATTATTGACTACTAGAGCATAGAGATACAAAAAATTGATTTTTATATATTGGTCTTATATCCTACAATCTTCCAGAACGCATTTATTAGTTCTAATACTTTTTTTTTCATAGATTCCTTCGGATTTTTCTTGACACATATCAAGTTCATGTCATCTGCAAATAGAGAATTTTATGTCTTCCTTTCTGAGGAATTCTTGCCTATTTGCCTCGGCTAGAATCTCCAGTTCATTATTGAACAGAAGTGCCAAGATCAGCCATCCTTTTTTTGTTCCTGATCTTAAGGGGAAAGTTTTCAGTCTTTTTACCATTAAGTACAATGTTAACTGTGGGTTTTCATAGATGTCCTTTATCAGATTGAGGAATTTTCCTCTTTCAGCTTTATTGAGCTATAACTGACAAACAAAAATTATATGTGTTAAGGGTGTACAAAGTGATTATTTAATATATGTATACATTGAGAAATGATTACAATCAAATTAATTAATACATCCATCACCTCACATTGTTACCGTGTGTGTGTGTGTGTGTGTGTGTGTGTGTGTGTGTGTGTATACCTGCTTAATATCTACTCCCTTGGCAAATTTCAAGTATTCAATACAATAATACTAACTATGGTCAACATACTGCATATTAGATCCCCCAAATTTATTCATCTCATAACTGAAAGTTTCTATCCTTTGACCAACTTCTCTACCATCCCCATCCCTCATTCCCTGGAAACTACCATTCTACTCTCTGGCTCTATGGTTTTTAGATTTCACATATAAATCAGAATATATAGTATGTGTCTGTGTCTGGCTCATTTCACTTAACATAATGTCTTCCAGTTTCATCCATGTTGCCACAAAAGGCAGGATTTTCCTCTTTTATATGACTAAATAATATTCTAGGAATGTCCCTTCTATTCCAAGTTTGTTGAGTGTTTCTATCATGAAAGAAGTGGGATTCGTCAAAGACTTTACCACATCTGATGAGATTATCAAGTGTTTTTTGTCTTATATTGGATTAATTTGGCACATTACATTGATTGATTTTCATATATTGAACAACATTCTTTGCATTTCTGAGATAAATCCCATTTGTTCACAGTACAATCTTTTCATATGCTGTTGTATTTGTTTTTTAGTATTTTGCTGAGAGTTTTTTATTTGTATTCATAAAGGATATTGGTCTGTGGTTCTTTTGTTTCATTTTTTAAGATTTTAGTTACTTATTTGACAGAGAGAGACATAGAGAGGGAACAAGCAAGGGGAGTGGGAGAGGGAGAAGCAGGCTTCCCATTGAGCAGGGAGCCCAATGTGGGGCTCGACCCCAGGACCCTGGGATCATGACCTGAGCCGAAGGCAGGAGTGTGCCACCCAGGCGGCCCTGTTTCATTTTGTTTTTATAGATATTATTTTTGGGTAATTTCTACACCAAACGAGGGATTTGAACTCACAACCCTGAGATCGATAGTCACATGCTCTACTGACTGAGCCAGCCAAGTGCCCTGGTCTGCAATTTTCTTTACTTGTGAGGTCATTGTCTGTTTTTGGTATCTGGTTAACATTAGCTTCATAGAATAAGCTGGGAAGAGTGTGTTTGGTAAGAGTTTACAAAGAATTGATGGTAATTTTTTAAACATTGGTAAAATTCACCAATGAAGCCATCTATGCCTGGGCCTTTCTTTGTGCAGATTTTTTAAGTTTTATTTTAAGTAATCTCTACACCCACATGGTGCTCCAACTCACAACCTCAAGATGAAAAGTCACATACCTTTTTGACTGAGCCAGTCGGGACCCCTCTTCGTGCAAAAGTTTTTAACTACTAATTCAATCTCTTCTTATAAGTCTCCTGTTCTATTTTTTTAATATTTTACTTTTTTATTTGACAGAAGGAGAGAGAAAGAGAGCACAAGCAGGAGACCAGCAGGCAGGCGGAAAGGAAGAAGCAGGTTCCCTGAGGAGCAGGGAGCCTGATGCGGGGCTTGATCCCAGGACCTTGGGATCATGACCTGAGCCACAGGCAGAGGCTTAACTGACTTAAGCCACCCAGGTGCCCCTAAGATTTTATTTTAATATTTTTAAAATTTTAATCTTAAGTAATCTCTACACCTAACTTGGGACTCGGACCCACAACACTGAGATCAAGAGTTGCATGCTCTACCAACTGGGCCAGCCAGGCACTCCTATTCTATTTCTCCTATTTCGTCTTAAGTCAGTTATTGGTGAAAGGAAATTGGGCATTATGAATCAAAATTTTATTTTATTTCATTTTTTAAAAGATTTTATTCATTTATTTGTCAGAGAGAGAGCACGCACGAGAGAGCACAAGCAGGGGGAGCGGCAGGCAGAGGGAAAGGGAGAAGCAGGCTCCCCGCTGAGCAGGGAGCCCAACTCAGGGCTCAATCCCAGGACCCTAGGATCATGACCTGAGCCAAAAGCAGATGGTTAACTGACTGAGCCACCCAGGCGTCCCTGAATCAAAATTTTAAATAAGCATATCTTTTGATTTAGCTCTTTCAATCCAGTAATTAATTTCCATTGTATATCCCTATATAAAAAATCACCCCCAAATTTAGTGACATAAAATAACAATAGTTTTTATTATGTTCACGGATTCTGCGGTTCAGGAATTTGAGTAAGGCACAGTGGAGACTGATTGTCTCTGTACCATGTCTAGGTCCTAATCCGGGAAAATTCCAACCTTTGGGAGATGGAAGTAACTCAAATGACAGAGGTCTGGAAACACCTGGAAGCTGATCTAGGATGACTTGGAGACTGGGGCTGTTGACTGGAGGACTTAGATTGGGCTTCTCATAGCATGGGAGCTGGATTCCAAAAGGCAGTCCCTCAAGAGGGAGCTGCTGAGAGCAAGTGTTCCATAAAACGAGATGGAACCCGCAGGACCTTTTATGATCTAGTGTGACTTCTGCTATTGTCTATTATTTGAAGCAGTTAACAGTACCAAAGAACATGTGATGTTGGAGATATTGTGGTAGATATTTTTATAAAAAATATGCCACATCTATCTTACAGAAAACTTGTATTCATTAAAAAAGCAACAGGCACAATCTTATTTGTAAAGTTAAAAAATGTGTACATATGTACAGATACAAATACACGGAGAAAGAACTGGAAGGGAATGGGATCTCTGTACCCATTATCTCAGTGGTGGGAATGAAGGAGATGGGTAAACCTGGGCTTTCATATATTTTGATCTATATTATTTTATATTGTCTGAATCTTTTACAATGAGAATTATTAATCTATTTTTTCATAATAAAATAGCAATATTGAAAATATCCATTAAAAAAAGAAAATACCAGTTTTTAATAAATGACATAATGTATGGATGCCTTCGATTTATAAGACAAAAGAATAATGTAAGGCAAAATGTATATTGTAGAGGCTGCTTTTAACTTGAGCAAGGCAAAAGGGCCCACAGCAACCACCTGGCTGAATACGGTCCATCAGGTGACCCACCTTAACAGGCCTTAACTAACCAGTGGGTTACTTAGAATCAGGCACGTATACCAAAAAAGGGAAAATTCTATCTGTCCCCATACCTCCTCACCTTCCCTCTTTAAAAACAGCCCCCACCTACTGCCTCGTGGCAGACAGTCTCTGCTTTGCTGTCCTGCCCACTGCTCCTTGGCAGTGTTTACAATAAACTTTTATCTCCTTTGTTCTGCCTTGGGTGAATTCTTTCACTGCCCATGCCACTGTCCCCCCACTTTATCACCCAACATCTGGGGGCCCCATCTGATCAGAAGAGACACTACATATATGACATAATAAAATACCATCGACTAGGGCTCAGGGATTAGAAACACAAGGGTGGGGCACTTGGGTGGTTCAGTGAGTTAAGGGTCTGCCTTTGGCTTAGGTCATGGTCCCAGCGTCCTGAGTTCGAGTCCAGCATCAGGATCCCTGCTCGTGGGAAACCTGCTTCTCTCTCCCTCCCAGCTCAGTGCTCTCTCTTTCTCTCAAATAATTAAAACAACAACAGCAACAACAACACAGGGTTTTCCAGAAAGATGTGAGACATATGAAAGGAGACTTTCTAGAACCTACAATTTAAAGCTCTTTGTAAAGGCAGGGCGATGGGAATTATTCCATGCTTGACACTTATCAAACTTACAAATCTAGCAGTGGAGTAAATTTCAAATAATGCAGGGAAATTAAGAATTTACAGTGGGAAATATAGATTTACAAATATGCAGTTGCTAATCTGCATCCAAAATGAAAATCTCAAGTTTTGCTGTTTAAGAGAAAGTACCACGGGTTTTTTTTGTGGTTGGTTTAAACAAAATCTGAGGGATCCTTCCGATGCTCGCTTTTCTCTACTTCAATATTTTGTGGCTGTGATTTTTGCTTCTGGCAATGGCAGGATAACTTCTTCCAAACAAACTCTCTTACTAAGAGTAACTAGAGGGGCGCCTGGGTGGCTCAGTGGGTTAAAGCCTCTGCCTTCGGCTCAGGTCATGATTCCAGGGTCCTGGGATCAAGCCCCACATCGGGTTCCCCACATCGGGTTCCCTGATTGGCGGGGAGCCTGCTTCCTCCTCTCTCTCTGCCTACTTGTAATCTCTCTCTCTCTGTCAAATAAATAAAATCTCTAAAAAAAAAAAAAAAAGAATAACTAGAAAATCTGAACAAAATGTAAAATACGTAAGTTTGCAAACACTGAGGAATTACCAAGGCAGTGATGACTTGAGGGGCCAATATCCTTGAGAAAAGAAAAAGGGGGTGCCAAGGAAGCAACCCTTCAAAGTATTAGGGAATTTACCAATAGTGGCTGAACGTGTGAGCAGAATTTTAGGCAGCTGCATGGGGTGCAGGGAAAAATGGTGCCGGAAGCCTGCCAAGGAGGACCCCAGGTTTTCCACTTGGGATCCTGTGGCAGACCCCACTGGGGCCCTGCCCATTTCCCTCAGGTCTTTCCATTACAGTAAATAGAGGTTAACTTCCAGTGGCCAATATCGTATCTCCATTTGTTTGTCCGAAGGCTTCTTTTGGCTGGCAGAGCCCACACTATGTTTGGGAAGCCGAGGCACCAAGAATTCATTCTCTCCACCCCAGCAGTCCTCAACCATCGCCCCTTGGGAAGAACATTCTGCGGTTCTTCTACCCTGGCTCCCAGAGTTCCACACAGGCATTTAGCTCCAGGTACCCACAATAGGAACTTCCTTGATAACACATTCTGTCTTGGAGGTCATCCCTTTTCCCTCTCACTTCTTTAGTCTCTTACAGGTGTTTTCTGGAATCACTTCCCAAAAAAGTACTTGCATTTGAAATCATGTTTCAGAGCTTCTGCTTCTGGGAAAACCACAAACTAAAGCATTTGGGCCAAGAACTGGGCCTACAAAATGGGGTTCCCAAGATGGGCCTCGCTTCCGAGACTGGATCGCTTCCTGAGCGGATGGTTAACAAGGACCACGTGCAGGGCACCGACCATCCCTGGAACGGGGCATCACCATGAGACTCCCACTCGTGAACTGAGCTGGGACGCAGGCGCCGGCAGACGTGCCGGCTTATACAGCGTCACTGGCGTTGGAGGGACGGCGACGGCAATCACGCAACTGAGGCTCGCTCGTCGTTAAGCGCCATCGATGGGCCCGCCTCTGGTCTCGGCGCGCCCTGCGGGAGCCTGCGGCCGATTTGTCCAGCCTGCTCGGGATTCCCCGGATGGAGCAGCTGGCCGCGGCTGCGCACCAGGGCTCACCCGCTTTCCTCCCCAGCCGTGGCTGTGATGGAGCCGAGTCGGCTCCGCTTGACCCCCGAGCGAGGACGGGCAGGAGGGGAGGACGGCGAGGAAGTCCTTGGCAGCTGCCCAAACCTGTTTCGTCGGGAGGATTTTCTTTCTCGCTTGCCTGGGGCTGGCATGGACTGCCCTCGGCGCATTTGGTGAAGCAGAGAAACGAATGAGAAGCCGCGGGCCTTAGACGTTCTCTCCTGGTAAGTTCGCCCCCCCCCCCCATAATTGCACATCGGACCGTCCCTCCTTGGTTCCCCGCGGTTGAGTGCTTTTGAACCACTTGTTCTTCTGCTTTGTTTTGTTTAAGATTTTTATTTATTTATTTGAGAGAGTGTGTGTGTGTGCTGAGCACAAGCAGGTGAGGGGGGAGGTGCAGAGGGAGAGGGAGAAGCGGACTGTGGTGAGGGCCCAGCCCACACAGCTGGAGATCATGACCTGAGCCGAAATCAAGAGTCAAATGCTTAACCAGCTGAGCCACCCGGGTGCACCTGTTCCAGGTTTTCATAACACGTTTGTTCAGGTTTGCGTGGTGTAGAGAACAAAATGGAGTCTCTTATGTCAAGCAGGAGCCTGTCAAGCAATGACGAAGTTAGTTAAAAGTACTGCAGTGTCCTCTGATAAGAGGAGGTCTGTGGGAGCCAAGGCCGAGTAAAACCCTTTAAAGATTTTATCAGAGAGAGAGAGAGCGCGCAGAAGCAGGGGGAGCAGCAGAGGAAGAGGGAGAAGCAGACTCCCCGCTGAGCAGGGAGCCTGAAACGCAGGGCCTGATCCCAGGACCCCAGGATCAGGAACTGAGCCACGAAGGCGCCCCAATTAAACCCCATTAAAAAGGGAAGGATTTTTGCAGCAAACTGTCAGACTCTTCAGACATGACCCTTTTATGTCTGAACACTTAAAAAGGCAACTGCCATGGAAGGCTCTTCCTGATCGATCCCGGACAGAGTGGAGATCCTTTGCTGCTTGGACACGAGAAGCAGTAAGTGCCGAGAGCCAGTCTGGACCTGACCAAGACCTTATCTCAGCTGCTTGCCTACAGACTAACTTCCCATTTGGTTTGTTCACTTCCTACACCCTTTTGTTAGCTTGTTCGTTGGTGGCGTGTCTTCTGTCCTGCTCTGTGCGCTGTGTAAGAAGCCAAGTCTAATCCCATGGTGAAATGTCATGGAGTTTGGAAACCTGAACCTGCTTTATACAATTGGATCAAGTTTGCTTTATGATTGAATAAAGCCAACGCTGTGGAAAGACACAGCTTGTGTGCAGGCCTTCACAGCATGCTCATGACCCGTAGCTGGAGTCGTGGCGGGGGCCGGTTGTCATTGGTGAAGGGGCGGCTGGAGGGGGGAAGGACATGGGGTGAACAGAAAGCCAGGGTAGCGTTTGGTGAGATATCTGTTGAAATTGGTGTGTGCGCACGTGTGGACAGGATGGGGAATGCCAGCTCTAGCCCTTCCCAAAGACTCCGAGGAAGTCACCCTCCCCCCTCC
>LNAC01000114.1:2310681-2411928 GCA_002007465.1 Ailurus styani
CCCACCCCCTCCCACCTCCATGTTAGTACCACTGGCAGCTCCTATACCATCCCTAGTGCCAGCAATGCCATCAGCTCCTGCTCCTTACCTTCACACCCTGAGCTGTTGGGCCACCCCTTCATGAGGTTCAAACTGCAGCATCTCCCAAGTCAACATGAGGGGGCCCAAGAGCTCCCCTGGACTTAAACCACCCACTTCAGATTTCCGCACAGGAGCCCCAAGTCAAACAGATGATGGGGGAAGAAACTGGTTGACTTTTAGTGGACACAGGTGCAACATACTCAGTAGCAAAGGTAATTTAAGTTTGTTGGTTTTGTTAAACTAGACAAGTCTTTAGAGCTATCACCATTAAATGTAAAACTTTTATTCTACCAAGGTTTACTAAGGGTCAAATAAGTTCATGTCATTTCTGTTGCAATTTGTCAGCAAAAAGAGGACTTAGAATGACAGTTAATTTTGTCGGTCTCATAAAGTTTTTTTGGACAACTGTTAAGAACAAGTAGGTTGAGTAAATAAAAATGTTTAAAGCTTTCAAGACTTGGTAACCTGAAACTTTGAAGTTTTGCTAAGTTAAGTGATGAATTGGGTTGAATTCATTGGATATCTAAGCCTTTTTCAAATAAGATAGAATACTGAAGCATTGATTACTGAACATAGGTTTGTCTGCTTTGCGTTTCATATTACAGAGAAACTGAGGATGCTTGGGTCTGTTGGTAAACCTGCTTTGTGCTTTACAAAAAAATATTTCTAGGAATTATGAAATATATTCATAAATTTCCAATCTAAAGAATTCTGGTATGCGGCGCTTGGGTGGCTCAGTTGTTAAGTGTCTGCCTTCAGCTCAGGTCATGGTTCCAGGGTGCTGGGATCGAGCCCCTCGTCGGGGTCCCTGCTCAGCGGGAAGCCTGCTTCTCCCTTTCCCACTCCCCCTTCTTGTGTTCTCTCTCTCGCTGTGTCTCTCTTTATCAAATAAAATTAAAAAAAAAATTCGGTGTAATGGAGAGTTTACAATTGTTCACCTACTTAGTTTTCACTGGAGACTAAGGTTTCTCTTATTCATTCATTCATGCATTCATTTAATTCATTCCAGTATCATTAATATACCATGTTATATTGGTTTCAGGTATACAGTATAGTGAATCAATAATTCTGTATGTTACTCAATGCTCATCATGATAAGTATACTCTTAATCCCCTTCACCTCTTTCACACATCCCCTCCCCACCCACCTCTCTCTCTGGTAACCCCCAGTTCTCTTTATTTAAGAATCTGGGTTTTTTTGGTTGTTGTTTGTCTCTTTTTTTCCTTTCTTTTGTTTCTTAAATTTCATATATGAGTGAAATCACATGGTGTTTGTCTTTCTCTAACTGACTTATTTCACTTAGCCTAGTACCCTCTAGATCCATCCATGTTGTTGCAAATAGCAAGATTTAATTCTTACTTATTATGTTTTTTAAGATTTTATTTATTTATTTGACAGAGAGAGCAAGAACACAAACAGTGGGAGGGGGAGAGGAAGAAGCAGGCTTCCCGCGGAGCAGGGAGCCTGACACGGGGTTGATTCCAGGACCCCGGCATCGTGATCCGAGCCGAAAGCAAGATGCCTAACGACTGAACCACCCCGACACCCCAGGATTTCATTCTTTTTAAGAGCTGGGTAATATTCCATTGTATATATACACTGCATTTTCTTTATCCATTTATCTATTGATAGACGAGCTGCTTTCATGTCTTGGCTATGGTAAATAATGATGCAGTAAAAACAAAGGTGCATGTATCTTTTTGAATTAGTGTTTTTGTTTTCTTTGGGTAAATACCCAGTAGTGTAATTACTGGATTAAATGGTAATTCTATTTTTAATTTTTTGAGGGAATGCCATAGTGTGTTCTACAATGGCTGCACTGATTTGCATTCCCACCAGTAGTGCACAAGGATTCCTTTTTCTCCACACCCTCACAAACACTTGTTTCTTTGTGTTGTTGATTTTAGCCATTCTGACAGGTGTGAGGTGACCTCATTGTGGTTTTGATTTGCATTTCCCTGTTGAAGAGTGATGGTGAGCATCTTTTTATGTGTCTGTTGGCCATCTGTATGTTGTCTTTAGAGAAATGACTGTTCATGTCTTCTGCCAATTTTTAATTGGGTTATTTATTTTGTGGGGGTTTTTTTTTTTTTTTTTGGTGTTGAGTTGTAAAAGCTCTTTACACATTTTGGATATCAACCCTTTATCGGATATATCATTTGCAAATATCGTCTCCCATTCAGTGGGTTCTCTTTTTGTTTTCTTGGTGGTTTTTTTCACCTTGCAAAAGCTTTTTATTTTAGTATAGTCCCAATGGTTTAATTTTGCTTTTGTTTCCCTTGCAAAAGGAGACACATCTAGAAAAACATTTCTACGGCTGATGTCAGATTACTGCCTGTTTCTAGGAATTTTACAGTGTCAGGTGTCACCTTTAGGTCTTTAATCCATTTTGAGTTAATTTTTGTGTATGGTGTAAGAAAGTGGTCCAGTTTCTTTTCTTTTCTTTTTTTTTAAGATTTTATTTATTTATTTGACAGAGAGAGAGAAATTACAAGTAGGCAGAGAGAGAGAGAAGGATGCAGGCTCCCTGCTGAGCATGGAGCCCGATGCGGGCCTCGATCCCAGGCCCCTGAGATCATGACCTGAGCCGAAGACAGAGGCTTTAACCCACTGAGCCACGCAGGCGCCCTGGTGGTCCAGTTATATTCTTTTGCATGTAGCTGTTCAGTTTTCCCAACATACTGTATTGAAGAAACCACCTTTCTCACATTGTATTTCTTGCCTCCTTTGTTGAAGATTAATTGACCATATAATTGTAGGCTCATTTCTGGGCTCTCTATTCTGTTCTGTTGATCTATTGTTTATTTTTTGTGCCAGTACTATATGTTTTGATTACTACACTAATGTATATTTTGAAATCTGGGATTGTGATACCTCCAGTTTTGTACTTTTGTTTCAAGATTGCTTTGACTGTTTGGGGTCTTTTGTGGTTTCATATAAATTTGAGTATTATTTGTTCTCTTTTTATGAAAAATGCTACTGATGTTTTGATAGGGATTGCATTATATCTGTAGATTGCTTTGAATGGTATAAACATTTTATCAATATTTGTCTTCCCCATCCATGAGCATAGAACAGCTTCCATTTTTTTGTGTCATCTTTAATTTCTTTTATCAGTGTTTTGTAGTTTTCAGGGTATAAGTATTTTACTTCCTTGTTTAAGTTTATTCCTTTAGGTATTTTGTTATTTTTGGTACAATTGTAAATGGGACTGGTTGTTGGTTTGTTGTTGTTTGTTTGTTTGTTTTTAAGATGTGATTTTTAAGTAGTCTCTACACCCAACATGGGGCTCAAACTCATGACCCCAAAATCAAGAGCTGCAGGGTTCAGGGGCACCTGGGTGGCTCAGTCAGTTAAATATCTGCTGCTTGATGTCGGTACAGGTCGTGATCTCAGGGTCATGAGATTGAGCCCTGTGTAGGGCTCTGTGCTCAGCAGGGAGTCTGCTTGAGATTCTCTCTGTCCCCCTCTCTGTCCTCCCCTCCCTGCTGTGCTCACAGTCCCTCTCTCTCTTTCAAAATAAATACATAAGTCTTTAAAAAAAAAAAAAGTTGCATGCTCTACTGAGTCAGCTAGATCCCTGAGATTGTTTTCTTAATTTCTGTCTGTTACTTCATTATCAGTGTATAGAAATGCAACAGATTTATGTATATTGATTTTGTATCTTGAGACTTAACTGAATTCATTTATCAGATCTAGTAGTTTTTTTTTTTGGTGGAGTCTTTAGGTTTTTAGGAGTCTTTAGTTGTCTACATGTGTTATCATGTCATCTGCAAATAGAGTTTTACTTCTTCCTTACCAATTTGGATGCATTTTATTTCTTTTTCTGGTCTGATTGATGTGGCTATGATTTCCAGTACTGTATTGAATAAAAGTGGTGAGAGTGGACATCCTTGTCTTGTTCCAGATCTTAGAGGAAAATCTCTGTTTCTCACCTTTGGGTATGATGTTAACTGTTGGTTTTTCATATATGGCCTTTATTATGTTAAGGTCTGTTCCCTCTGAACCTATGTTGTTGGAAGTTTAGGACTAAGGTTTCTAAAAGTAAAAGTTCTGATAAATGTAAGACTGTTAGAAAATAAGGAAAGCAACTTTGTATGCAAGGAAAAGTAAGATATTTTTTATAAGAAAGGTATGAGGAATAGGAATACATTTTTGTTGAGGGAAAGGAAAGTAATTTTGTCCTAAAGTGAGATGGTTATTAGAGAGAGAAGGCTTAAGACAAAATCTGAATGAAAAAGAAAGTTGTAGGTTTTGAAGGAAATCTTTGGAAAAGAATTTTATGCATGGTCAGGGCTAAGACTGGAATGAATGAGTTTTAAAAGTACACTGGTATAAGATTAAGATTTGTTGGGCGCCTGGGTGGCTCAGTGGGTTAAAGCCGCTGCCTTCGGCTCAGGTCATGATCCCAGGGTCCTGGGATCGAGGCCCACATCGGGCTCTCTGCTCAGCGGGGAGCCTGCTTCCTCCTCTCTCCTCTCTCTCTGCCTGCCTCTCTGCCTACTTGTAATCTCTCTCTCTGTGTCAAATAAATAAATAAAAAATCTTTAAAAAAAAAAAAAAAAAAAAAGATTAAGATTTGTTTTTTCTCTCCATTAAAAAGACAAAGTTTTCTTGGATTGTTCGTGCGCTCTTGATAATAGATTGTAAACTGAGTTTTTTGGTTCTCTGTTTCCAGAGAACCAAACTTTATATGTTGTCTTTATCAGATCTTTGATTACTTAGAGTTAAAACTTCTCTCTCTTTTTTTTTTAAGATTATTTATTTATTTATTTGACAGAGAGAGAGATCACAAGTAGGCAGAGAGGCAGGCAGAGAGAGAGGAGGAAGCAGGCTCCCCACTGAGCAGGGAGCCCACTGCGAGGCCCGATCCCAGGACCCCGAGATCATGACCTGAGCCGAAGGCAGAGGCTTTAACCCGCTGAGCCACCCAGGCACCCAAGTTAAAACTTCTCCATATTAAAAGGGCTAAGCTTTGGCCACAAGTACATAACCTTTTGTATTTGCCTTTAGAATCTCTTACTGACACCTTGGTTAAATAGTTAATTAAATATTGAGTGCTATGATGATGTGTAATCCTATTTAAGCATGTGCTTTAAAACCTTCTGAGGTTTTTAACAAACTTCCCAAGATATGAATTCTAAATGAAGTCTTTTTGACTAATTAGGCTTGTTTATTTTGGTATGTTAAGTTATGTGGGAAGCATTGTTAAACATATGATAATAAAAATTCTTAGCTTATATTGCATGGGTAAATGCTGTAACTGTTCTAGAAAATAAATTCCTAAAACTGGGCCCTGGTTACAGCAGCATTTAAAGAGAACCTCTTCTCCTGCAGTGCGTTTGCTAAAAAAAAATCAGGCCGTGTACCTGACTGTGAGTAGGGGAGTCTGAAGAAAGCTACATTTATAGCTCTTCAGCACTAAAAGCTGGACCCTGGTGAGAGAGTGGGGCTTTCTGACCTGGGATGGGATATACTTGAGAACCTTGAACTTCCAGATTCCCTGAACCCTCTGACATGGTTGAAGTTGCCCACTCCCCCTCTTGCTAGAGGATAATGTCTCCAGCCTTCACATAAAGCAGATGCCTCACAGAATGATTTATTTCCTCCCGAAGAGCCGTCCTTGCCTGTCCACAGTACTTCTAGACTATAATCAGGATTTTCACCATGGCCTCTTTGGCGAAATTCTATGACTTTGGAAAGAAAGGTATTTACCCAAAGTGTCACAAGATCTGGCTAATATATAGAGCAGGAACTGGGAGAACATGACTGGAATTGAACTTGGAGGTGTTGGACCAGGGATGGAGAGAATGGCATAATACTAAGGCTGTGTGAGGGAAAGTTTGTTGATATGGGGGAATTTCCCCTGGGCTGAGGACTTAATTCCAGGGGCACATGAAACTTGTCCTAGTATGCCGCTGAGACTCAGAAACTCAGAAAACTCTTGAAACTCAGAAAAACTGATGGCCTACAGTAAAATAAGGAGGAGATGCTGGAATTGTCTTGACAGAATATTGAGGAAAAGGCCAGACTTCTTAGAGTGATAATAATAATCAAAATGAATAATAATTTTGATAATAATAATGAAAAATGAATTTATGATATTAGATGAGAGAATCCATCAACTAACCATGCTCCATAGGAGCCACAGGACACTCTCTTCACTAAATCCATAAGGAACAGGATACCTGGCGTCACTGAGAAGCTTAGAGGTAGGTCTCCCCCATAGGCCAGGATTATCACTGGGGGGTGTTACTAAAGAACTGGGTATTTAGCACTAATTGGGATAAATGAATTCCAGAATAGCAGAGGTCGAGGTGCAGTGTTTCATCATCAGAGGCAAGGTGGATGCAATTTGTCAGCAATTTCAAGTTGGCAACTAGGGGAGCCCTGAGCGTCAGGATCTGTGACAGCTATGTCACCCCTCCTAGTGTTGAGATAGCATTTAAGAGTGCTGCTTGATGTATATAAAAACCAAAAAAGTTCAAGAACAAGTGGAAGGCTGATATCAGCTACCATGGTAAAAAGTCACAGTGCCTCTCAGTTGCCAGATTTGAGTTGGTTCTCAGACTGACAACCCATAGATTGAAGGGAAGGCTGGAAGTCTTAAGGAAGACTCCTTTAGCACTTCAGCAAGTGTATACAGTGCCTGTCCTTCTTTGCTTTCCCCAAAGGCCATTACTATAGTAAATGTAAGCTGGGGAAATTGGAACATCTAGCTCTTTTGAGGGCCTTTTTGAGTCAGGGTCTGCTATAAGACCAGATGCTTGTGTCCTGCAAAATTTATATGTTGGAACTCTACTCCCCAGTGTAGTGGTATTTTAAAGGTAGGGCCTTGTAGGAGGTTATTAGGAGCCTTCATGATGGGATTAGTGCCCTTCTAAGAAGATACCAGACAGCTTGCTCTTTCTCAGTCTCTCTCTCTGCCATGTGAGGATTCAGCAAGGTCTGCAAACCAGGAAAAGGGCTTCCACCAGGACCCAAATTGATCAGCACCCTAATTTTAGACTTCTCAGCCTTCAGAATTGCAAGGAATAAATATTATTTAAGCCACCCAGTCAATGGTATTTTTGTTATAACTGCCCCAAATAAGACGGGTCTGAATTGGTTTTTATCCTGGGGAAACCCAAATAACCATCATGGCCTTCCTGTTAGAGTAGAGCACATGGAGTCTCAATGGTAAATGGAGTCCTGGCCCAAGTCTGTCTCACAGTGAGTCTGATGGGTCCCAAGGTCTTACTCTACAGTCATGTCCCCATTCTTTGAAATAAGGATGGACAATTTAGCAGTTGACGAAGTCTTCACGTTGATCCCTCAGCTGCAGTATAAGAGATATTGAAGTAGGAAAGGCCAAGTGGAAGCCTCTAAAACTGCTTCCCCACCCCAGCCAAGATTGTAAATCAGAAGCAATTCTGCATCTCCGTTGGAGTACTAAAGATCCATGAATGATACCCTCAAAGTCTTTAAAAATGTGGGGATGGTTTTATTTCCCATTTAACTCGCCAACTTGGCATCTACAAAAATAAGATGAATCATGGTAGATAACAATGGATTACCCTCAATTTAACCAAATGGTAGCCCCAATTTTAGCTGCTGTATCAGGGTCAGTATCCATTAGATCAGATCAACACAGTCTATGAAACAGTATGCAAAAAAGAAAAGAAACAGTATGCAGCTAGTGATTTGGCAGGTACAGTGTTTCTAATCACAAAAAGATAGACGATGAGGACAGAAGCAGGTCACATTTACATGGAGTGGCCAGCAATTCCTTTTCACGGTCTTGTCCCAATGCCATATTAGCTCTCCTACTCTCTGCCACAGAATCTGCACAGTCCACAGGAGATCACGCCAACCCATTTGATCAATGACCTCATTTAAATCAAACCTGGGGAACTGCCAGGTAGGCTGACTGTCTTGTAAACACACCTATAAGTCAGAGGATGGGAAGTAAACCCTACAAAGATTGAGTCTGCCATATCAGCGAAATTTTCAGGATGAGGACCTACCAGTACATTCTCTGCAAAATAGTGGACACACTGTACCTTCTACCACTAAAAGAGAGGAGCAGTGCTCGGTAGAGCTCTTTATGCTTTGGAAATAGCACATATCCCACTTGGAAATATTGCTTTTACTCATTTATCAGGTAACTGAGAAGGCTCTCAATTTTGAGTGAGGCCCAGTGCAAGACCGAGCAATGCAGCAAATCACACTGTGGTATAAACAGCCCTGCCTCTTGGGTCAGGGAATATTGTGTGGTACTGAAAGTTTCCATGTAGAGAAGGATGTTGTGAGAAAGCCTCCAAAAAAGTGTGGCAGCACAGATCTCTGATTCTGCAGCAAGGCTATGCAGTCTGTAGCGGAGATCTGTTCACCATTCGAAAAGTAGCTTCTGGCGTGCAGCTAAACCCTGACCATGAGACATCAAGTGAACTTGTGACTCAAGTTGCCCACTCTCAGCTGAGCATTATCAGACATCCCCACCCATCAGATACACACGCACGCACGCATACACACACAACCTGTGAGATGTCTAGATTTAGACAACAGAACATTTACTCAACATCTTCAAAGTGCTAACTCCCCACCCCCACTCTGCACAGGGCCATGTGATGAGGGTCAGAGGTATCTGCAGTCCCAGGGTCACTTCTGAGCAGAGCTTTGAAGCTGTGAGACTCAGAGCTGATATAGGGTGCTGGCACATCTGCACCTTCTCTATCTTTTCTTTTTTCTCTGGAAGGAAGAAGAGAGAGTCTCTATGTTGGTTTTTGTTGTTGTTGTTGTCTTTAAGTAGGCTCTACACCCAATGTGGGGCTTGAACTCATGACCCCAAGATCAAGAGTCTCATACTCTACTGAGCCAGCCAGGCACCCTGAGAGTCCCTAGGTTTTTATTACTCTTAGAATATAAGCAAATGGCCCCAGGGCAGATGAACCTTGAAAATTCCTGGAGTTGTTCACTATCTCCGATTTCCAAGATATGTTTGTCATTCCGTCATTCTTTAACCCGGAATGACAGTCATTTTTGCACAGGAAACCCTAACTGTGCAGACATGCAAGTGTTCATGGAGCATTGTCTTCCAACAGAATCTATTTTTTTTTTTTTAAAGATTTTATTTATTTATTTGACACAGAGAGAGAAATTACAAGTAGGCAGAGAGGCAGGCAGAGAGACAGGGAGAGGAGGAAGCAGGCTCCCTGCCGAGCAGAGAGCCCGATGCGGGCCTCGATCCCAGGACGCTGAGATCATGACCTGAGCCGAAAGCAGAGGCTTTAACCCACTGAGCCACCCAGGCGCCCCCAACAGAATCTATTGATGGGATGCATTTTAGGCAGGTCCGGAGGGCACAAGTCGGTCACATCATGTATTTATGTTGCACCAGCTTTTCTCCCTCGTCTGACACTTTAGGCCTTGGGGCAGTGGAGGTCGGAGGCGAGTGGGTGGCCTGTCGTGGATGGGATAGTTGTTAGGTTGGTATAGCTGAAAATGGACTGCTTTTGCAGTATAGTCCCACTCAGCAGTGACTCTCGAAGATCGTGGTGAGGGAAAGAGTGGACAGAACTTTGAGCAGTGTATCTGGCCATTAGCATATTTTAGGGACAAAGGTGGCCTGATGTAAGGATTTACATGGACTCCTGAGCATGAGGGGCAAATATGTTAGTGGGTAAGCCAGAGGCCTGAAAGGACTAACAACTGAGAGATCGGAAGCAAAAGGTCTGGAGGAGAAACATGGGAACAGACCCACAGGTGTGGGCAGGAGAAGATACCCACTTACTGAGAGCATGGCAGGCACTGAATAAAAGGGTTAGGATGATCCATCTATGAAAGGCCGGCCACCCTCTTTCCTGCCCAGGGGGCCTTGAAACTAGGATGGCAGGAATGGAGACTATGACTGGACCCAACAGTAAAACTGTATTCTATCTGGTGGGGACAGTAAGACTGATATAACTTCTCCACTGCTGTATGTCTGACCTGTTGGCAGTAGAAGTTGATGTCTCCCAGTAAGGTACTTCGCCTTGAGAAGACCAGTGAACTATCTGCTGGCAAATTTATTGTATCAGACTGCTTTCACTCTGGAGGCAACAGCAATTTCCCTAGGTGGAATTTGACACATACTCCAAATACAGGTTAGCCTTCCTTGCCCTAGGGCTTTGGCCAGCCAGTATCTAGGGTTTTACAGAATATCTGCTTTATCATAATGGGATCTTGCTTAAAAATCATATCAAAGGGCGCCTGGGTGGCTCAGTGGGTTAAAGCCTCTGCTTTCGGCTCAGGTCATGATCTCAGTGTCCTGGGATCGAGGCCCGCATCGGGCTCCCTGCTCAGCGGGGAGCCTGCTTCCCCCTCTCTCTCTCTGCCTGCCTCTCTGCCTCCTTGTGATCTCTCTCCCTCTGTGAAATAAATAAATAAAATCTTAAAACAGCAACAACAAAAAAAAAACCGGTTATGACAAAAGAGATTTTTTTTTTAAAGATTTTATTTGAGAGTGAGCGAGAGAGAGAGCATGAGCAGGAGAAGGGGCAGAGGAAGTGGGAGAAGCAGACTCCCTGTGGAGCAGGGAGCCTGACACGAGGCTGGATCCCAGGACCGGGCAATCATGACCCAAGCTGAAGGCAGACACTTAACCAACTGAGCTACCCAGCAAAGGTGGTGTTACAATGGGCACATGACCATGGGATTTACCAGTCCTACTATACCACCTCACCTACAAGCTTTGATCAGATAGGATACTGTAACAGCCTCTTAAAAGTGCTGTCAAGACACCAACTTAGGGGTAATAATCTGAGAGAGAGCACTGTCCTTCATGATGTGGTATATACTTTGAACCAGTGACCATTGTATGCTGTTATGTCCCTACTGGATGGAACTTGTGTCTGGGAAACACTAAGTGGAAGTACAATGGCTTCTTTCACTATTGTTCCAGCAACTCACTTGGGAACAGTCCTGAACTAGAGGTTCTGTTCCAAGGACAGGCGGAAGCTTCCACAAGGGGATACCAGGATAAACCTGCTGGTATGACTGCTGCCTGAATATTTGGGGCTTTTTATGCTGGTTGATCATCAGCGAAATGAAGACGGTAGCATACCGGCAGGGAAGTTGGCCTGATTACTATGAAAGACAGGGTTGCTGCTACTGGAGCTGGGCAGACTCTCTCCTGGTGCATCTAAGACTTGATAATTACAAGTGGACAATTATACCAACCATGGCCTTACAAGGGCAAGATAAACAGAGACTCAGTTGCCAAAAGGGATGAAGATATGGGCATCCCATCTCGGGCAAGCCTTCTAGACCAGCAGAGTACAAATCTAGAATGTGTGGTAGGAGAGAGAGGTGATAATGTCAGTATTGGCCCCAGGCCCAATTATAGCAATGCAGATTTTACAGCTTATTCTAATGAACCTCCTGCTGTAAGTTCCTTCCCCCCCTTTTTAAAAAATTTTATTTATTTATTAGAGAGACAGTGGGGGGGTAGTAGCAGAGGGAGAGGGACAAGCTGATTCCACGCTAAGTACACAGACCAACAGGGGGATCGATCCCATGCCCCTAAGATCATGACATGAGCCGAAATCAAGAGTCAGGTGATTAACCAACTGAGCCACCCAGGCGCCCCTCCTTCTTTTTTAAAATTATGACCAGCCACCACCTGGAGGAAGCAGTGACAGGAAAGAGTGAACTTAATGTAGGTTCTGAGTGGATCTCAATAATGCAAAGAGTGAACCGTAGTAGACGTTGGGTCCTTGTTATCCCCTCAGGCCTTACCAAAATAGTACACGCAGGTCCCCTTCTATTAGTTCTTGTATCTTTTTGCCTGAGGACTTTGCCTGAGCCAGAGCCCAAGCTGACTAAAAGCAGGGTCCAGAAGTGTCTAGAATTAACTCCCCCCTGGTGTTTATTCAGAGCAGCCTAAATCAGTGACTAACAGGAGTTGGTGTATAAATATCTCTATCCCTGTCCCCTCAGCCAGAATAACTTTAAGACACCCGTGCTTCCCAGAGTTCCTCAGTGATACTAAACTTCAACTATCCACAAGTGGTAACTTGCTTGATGATGTATCCTATGTTAGATGTTTCTCCTTCCCTCTCTCATTTCCCCATTCCGCAATTGGTACTCCATGGGATTACCTCCCCAGTAAACTACTTGGACTCAAGCTTATGTCTAAGGGTCTTCCTCTAGGGGAACCCAAACTGACTGAGACTACCTGAGTACATACCTCAGGAGTAAAAGTAGACTGGAAATAGATTAGTCCTAAAAAAAGTATGGGGATGCCTGGGTGGTTCAGTCAGTTAAGCACCTGCCTTTGGCTGAGGTCATGATCTCAGGGTCCTGGGATCGGGTCCCACGTTAGGTTCCCTGCTCAGCAAGGAGTCTGCTTCTCCCTCTCCCTCTGGCTGCCTCTCTTTCCTGCTTGTTCTCTCTTCCTCTCTGTCTCTGACCAAAAAATAAACAAAATCTTGAAGGAAGGAAGAAAGGGAGGGAGGGAGAAAAGAAAGAAAGGAAGATGGAGATGGGAAATATAAAAAGAACATGAGAGACACTTCCAGAAAGACAGATGGAAGTACTTTTCCCTGCTCCTTCCACTGAGTACAACTAAAATCCCCAAGCATTATATATAAAACAGAAGAGACTCTGAAAGGCAGAGAAGGCAGAGCAGCTGGGGACCTTAGCTGGATCTGAGGAATGACATGGTTGTTTTTCCTGGCTTTTCTTTTTTCTTTCTTTCTTTTTTTTTAAAGATTTATTTATTTGACAGCACACAAGCAGGGGGAGCAGGAGAGGGAGAAGCAGGCTCCCCACTGAGCTGGGAGCCGAGCCCTATTCGGGGCTCTGTCCAGGACCCTGGGATCATGAGCTGAGCCGAAGGCAGACGCTTAACCGACTGAGCCACCCAGGTGCCTCCTGGCTTTTCTTTATCTATCCTAGACTTGATGCTGGATAAGTTGGCAATCTGGAAATACCAACAGGTACAGACAAAAATCTTCAATAAAGTCTGTTCTTTCTAGCCAAAGGACCAGGAAAAGGGCAGCTTAGCAAAACAGAAAACTTTTGTTTTTTAATTTTATTTATTTATTTGAGAAAGAGAGCAAGAGCATGATCGGGGGGAAGAAGCAGACTCCCCGCTGAGCAGGGAGCCCAAAGTGGGGCTCCATCCCAGGACCCTGAGATCCTGACCCAAGCTGAAGGCAGATACTTAACCAACAGAGCCACCCAGGCACCCCAAGAGAGAAAATGTTTAAAAAGACAATGATTGCTCTACTCCAGCCAAATACCCACAGAAAAAAACATGGCATTACTCCTACTCCTTCCAGCGAAAACTTAAGTGGGTTCCTAGATTTCTACCCTTGCCAGGCCCCTGAGGAGGTGGTGTCAGACAAGGCTGAGTAGGGAGCTGGGACTCTCATCCCTGCTGGGTGATAACACTTCCTTCCAGTCTCCTGTTGTGTCCACTTGGAGAGCCTGGACTTTCATCCTCATTCGAGGTAATGAGATACCCCTCCCTCTTCCTGCTGGTGTGGCATTTCAGGAGGCCAGGTGGAGTGTCTCAGAACTTTCATGCTGTCCAGAGATAACGTGGACTGAGGCCACTCCACCCTGTGTCAGCGGAGCTGTATGAGGTAGCAAGTAATGAAGCAATCCTGCCCCTCCTAGCCAGAGTGATAGTAGAGGCCTAGTGGACAGAGGATTCTGGACAGAGAACTCCCAACCCTGTCCAGGAGGGAGGAGGAGGAGAACCTCCTCCCTGACCCTGAGTGTTAACATAAGCTGCATGGGGATTCTGGATTCCCTGCTTCCCCCAGTCCACCAGCCTGGTAGTAATGAGGTAGTACCATCTGTTTTCCCACCAGAGTGTGTCAGAGGAGGTCTAGTGAAATAGAATGTTTAAGTAAGATCCAGAGTCTTATGTAAATGCCCCAAAATGTCCAAGTTTCAATAAAAAAAAAAATCACTTGTCATACCAAGAACCAAGAAAATACCAACCTAAACTTAAAAATATCAACAAAAGCCAAGATAACACAGAACTTGGAATTACCCAACAATGATTTTAAAGCAGTCATCACAAAAATGTTGCAATGAGCAATTACAAAAACACTTGAAACAAATGGAAAACTAGAAAGTACAGATGGAAAATTTATAATGGAAAAACATGATAATTGGGGGGAAAAGAACCCAATGGATGGTCTAAACAGCAGAAAGGGGTGCCTGGGTGGCTCAGTGGGTTAAAGCCTCTGCCTTCAGCTCAGGTCATGATCTCAGGGTCCTGGGATAGAGGCCCGAATCGGGCTCTCTGCTCGGCAGGGAGCCTGCTTCCTCCTCTCTCTGCCTGCCTCTCAGCCTACTTGTGATCTCTCTGTGTCAAATAAATAAATAAAATCTTAAAAAAACAAACAGCAGAAAGGAGGGAACTGAGGAAAAAAATTGGTATTCTTGAATATAGAAATTATCCACTACACATAAGAGAAAATAGATGGGGGTTAAAAAAGACCAGAAGATCAGGGGCCTGTGGAATCATAACAAAGGATCTAGTATTCATGTCATTAGAGTCCCAGAAAGAAAGAAGAAAGTGGCCAGGGCTGAAAAAGTATTCAAAGAAATATGGCTGAAAATTCCCAAATTTGGCAGAAGATAGAAACATTCAGATTTGAGAAGGTGTGTATCTCTAAGTAGCATAAACCCAAAGGATGTATATACCAAGGTACATCACAGTCAAACATCTTTTGAAAACCTAGCCACCCACTATTTTTGTGAAGTTTTACTGGAATGCAGTGACACCCATTCATTTACATGTTACCTACAGCTGCTTTCTCACTACAAGAGCAAATATACACACTTAAAACATATCTAAGAAAAAAATACCGTGAACCCTCACTGGTCCATCACCCTGTTTCAACTATTATTAGCTCATGGTCAATCTTTCTTTGTTTTTACTCCCCTACACTTCTCCCAACCCCTCTGGATTATTTGGAAGCAAAACCAAGACACTATAACTTTTCCGGGAATCCTTTTCTGAGACTGTTGAAAGGGAGGCATTTTTCTCTCTTCCACTGGGAGAACATAAGCCAGGGGCTGCAGGCAACCATTCTGCAAACATTCAGAACCTTCTAGTGACTTCCTATCTCATACAGAATAAAATCTAGGGTTTACAATAATTCACAAAGCAGAGGTGCCTGGCTTGCTCATGATAGCACATGTGACTCTTGAACTTGGGGTGGTAAATTCAAGCTCCATGTTGGGTGTAGAGATTACTTAAAAATAAAACCTTAGGGTGCATGGGTGGCTCAGATGTAAGCATCTGCCTTTGGCTTGGGTCATGGTCCCAGGGTCCTGGGATCGAGCCCTGCATCGTGCTACCTGCTTAGCGGGGAGCCTGCTTCTCCCTCTCCCTCTGCTGGTCTCCCTGCCTGTGCTGTGTCAAATAAATAAATAAAATCTTCAAAATAATAACTTAAAAAAAGTGAAACAAAAACCACAATGATCTACAAAGCCCTATACAGTCTGGCCCCTGGATCTCTCTCTAACCTCATTTCCTAACACTCTACCACCCATTCAGCTTCAACTATACTGTTCTTATTGTACAGTGAACACTCTAAGGATGCTTCTGCCTCAGTAGCTATTAAGTATTTCCTCTCCCTACACAATCTTCCCTGGGTTATTATCTGCGTGGACCTCTCCCTACCTTCCTAAGAATTCTACTCCAAAAAAAAAGGTCACCATCCATTTATTCATCACATATTTACTGAGCACTTTTAATCTACTTGGCATTGTTATAGCTTCTTGGGATACTTAGTGAACAAATTAAAACATCTCTGATGTCATGGAACTTACCTTTCGGTGGTGTAGAAGTAAACAAACTCCTAGAGAGAAAAAGCAGAGGAGGGGAGTACTGATGGTATTAACAAGGGAGGTTATGGCAATTTAAAGTAGTCAGGGAAAGCCTCACAGAAATAAATGCCTGAAGGAGTGAAATGTGCATATCCAGAAGAGGAAGGACTGTACTTAGTATGTTGGAGAAATGAGGCCGGTGAGGCCAGAGCACTACAGAGGAGAAAGTAGCTGGCATGTGGTCAAAAAGATGGAGTGGCACAGCAGATAGTATGTTATAAAGGTGATTAGAAGGACTTTGGTAAACTGAAATGAAAGGCTTCAGATTTTGAGATGAATAACTTGACATTTAATTTTAACAGGCTCACTCTGGCTTGTTTGTAGATGCAGGACAGTTGGGGTGGGTTTTTGATCCCACTGATGGTCCAAATTCTCTACCACTGCTTTTGTCCACACCTTTTGCCATGCAACCTTGTAATGTCCTCCCATGTAGATGCTGGGACCACTGTGTGACTTTCTTTGACCAACAGGATGTTAGCAAATTCACTCTGAGACACCATTCCTAAAGGGTCAGGCTAAGCCTCAGTGCCTCACTTTTATTTTTCCCCCACCACCCCTTCTTGCTTTTAACTCTAAGCCCTTAAGGTTTATGTCATTCAATCTAATGCACATTACTTTCAGTCAAACACGTGTAACCAGTGCGTTTCTCTCACACCTTAGGCTGTTAATTAATACAACTGAATATCCTGTGTCACCATCTTCAGTGGCAAAAATAACTCAAAAATTAGGATTAGAGTATACTATATAACTTGAGATTATCTAAGGTTGTCATTTAAAATGTGCTATCAGAGGTGCCTGGCTGGCTCAGTCGGTTAAGCGTCTCCCTTTGGCTCAGGTCATGATCTCTGGGTCCTGGGATCGAGCCCCACGTCAGACTCCTGGCTTGATGGGGAGTCTGCTTCTTCCTCTCTGTCTCTCCCTCTGCTCATGCTGTCTCAAATGAATAAATAAAATCTTAAAAAAAAAAGGTACTATCATGGGGTGCCTGGGTGATTCCCAGGCAGGTTGAGCCTTCAGCTCTTGATGTCGGCTCAAGTCACGATTTCAAGGTTGTGGGATCAAGCCCTCTGTCAGGCTCTGTGCAAAGTCTGCTTGTCCCTCTCCTCCTGCTCTCACAAATAAAATCTTGGGATGCCTAGATGGGTCAGTCAGTTAAGCATCTGCCTTCAGCTCAGGTCATGATCTCAGTGTCCTGGGATTGAGTCCTGCATCAGGTTCCTTGCTCAGCGAGGAGCCTGATTCTCTCCCTCTGCCTGCTGCTCTCCCTGCTTGTGCTTTCTCTGACCAAAAAACCGAAACAAAACAAAACCAAAAAAAACCTTTAAAATAACAAAGGGGCTCCTGGGTGGCTTGGTTGGTCGGGGGTCTGACTCTTCTGATTTCTGCTTGGGTCGTGGGATTGAGCCCCATGTCAGCTCTGCACTTGGCAGGGAGTCTGCTTGCAATTTTCTCTCCCTCTCTAAAATGAAGAGAAATCTTAAAAAAAGAAAGATATGCTAAAAAAAATAAAATGTTACTATCATTTAGGGTTTACTCAAGAAAAAAATTCAGACACCCTCTGCACAGGCAACCTTAATGTAGTTTTAGTGGGAATTAACCTTAAGGACTAATTGTATTGCAGGGGACCAAAGGAACATGCGAAATACCAATCAAGATATATGTGGATCCTTCCAGAACTAATAACTTATGTACAATTTGGCCACTATTTCACTTGTGTTTTTTTTTTTTTTTTTTTTAAAGATATTTTGACAGAGAAAGCACTGATTGGGGGATGGGAGGGGATGGCAGAGGGAGAGGGAGAAGCAGGCTCCCTGTGAGCAGGAAGCCCAGCACGGGGCTCGTTCCCAAGACCCTGGGATCATGACCTGAGCCAAAGGCAGACTGTCAACCAACTGAGCTACACAGGCACCCTACCACTTTTGCTTTTCATCTATTAAACATACCCGTAACTCTGAGGTAAATGCTGTAATATTCTTTTGTTTTACAAATAATATAGGCAAGCATAGACTTAGTGACATTCCAAAGTCCTATAGCTAGTAAGGGCTAATTTTCAAACTAGACAGTCTGGCTCTGGAGTTGAGATCCTCATTCTAGCAACAAGAATTTATAACACGGCCTAGAAATCTGCTTAACTTTAAAATTTCTAAAAAACCCCAAAACTCTCTTCAACAGTGCAGGAACTGAACGTCCACACATAAAAAGATTAATCCTTCAACAAAAATTAACTCAAAATGGATTAGACTTAAATGTTAAACACAAGAGACGCCTGGGTGGCTCAGTTGTTAAGCAACTGCTCAGGTCATGATCCCAGGGTCCTGGGATCCGAGTCCCGCATCCGGCTCCTTGCTCGGCAGGGAGCCTGCTTCTCCCTCTGCTTCTGCCTGCCACTCTGCCTGCTTCTGCTCTGACAAAAATCTTAAAAAAAAAAAAAGTTAAACACAAAACTGCAGAACTCCTACAGAGAAAACCTAGATGATCTTGGGTATGTTGACTTTTGGGAGACACTAAAGGCATAACCCATTAGAATTTACAATCTAGATTCTAAAAATCAACTTCTGCTCTGTGAAAGATAAGCCAGACTGGAAAAAAATATTTGGAAGACACATCTACTAAAGGACTATTACCCCGAATATAAAAAGACCTCTTACTATATCCTTACTATTTGATCTAGCAATCACTCCTTATCTGCCCGAAAGAATTGGAAACTTAGGTCCACACACAAATCTGTCCATGGATATTTTTAGCAGCTTTATTCATAATTGTCTTGGAAGCAAGTAAGATGTCCTTTAGTAAGTGAACGGATAAACTGTGGTACATCCAGACTATGAAATACTAATTCGTAAATAAAAAGAAATAAAAAGCTATGAAAAGATGGAGGAAACTTAAATGCACATTATTTAAGTGAAAGGACCCTAAAGGGTTAATTATTATGGAATTCCAATTATAGGACATTCTGGAAGAGACAAAACTAGAGACAGTAAAAATATCAGTGGTTGTCAGACTATGGAAGGGGAGGGCAGGATAAAAGGCAGAGCACAGATTTTGAGAGCAGTGAAAATGCTCAGTATTCTGTAATGATGGATTCATGGCATCTTCCATTTGTACAAACCCACAGAATGTAATGCACCAAATGTCAACTAGAAAGTAGTCTATGGACTTTAGGTGATTGTCAACATAGATTTCAGTTTTAACAAATGTTCCCTTTGGTGAGGGATGTTGAAAGCAGAGGCAGCTATACATGTGCTGGAGCAGGAGGTACATAGTCAATCTGTACCTTCCTCTCAGTTTTGCCGTGAACCTACAATTCAAGTCCTAAATTAATTTAAAAAACAAAAATCTGACTGTAGAGTCTTAAATGAATCGAGCATACATTGGCTCGAAGTATTCTGGAAGCTTTTTTTTTTCTCCCCTTAAGATTTTATTTAAGTAATCTCTATACCCAAATGTGGGTTGAACTCACAACCTCGAGATTAAGGTTGCGTGCTCCACTGACTGAGCCAGCTAGGCGCCCCTCTGGAAGCTTTTCTGTTGTTTGTTACCAGTCTTGAATGAGACTAAGGGGAGAAAAAAATTGGGGGCTAATCTCTAGTCTTTGCATTCTATAAAATTTGGATATTACAACATTTGGTTTCAAGAAGGAAGGCAGATGCTGGCAATCCTTAAAATAAAAACAAAGCTTAAGTACTTCCAAAGACAACCCTAAAATATAAACAAAGCTAAATACTTTCAAAGACTTAAAGGAAACCTCCAAAAATGGAAATTATAATACAGGGGGAAAAATGGTGCTAAAAACAAACTGTACAGATTCCTGTAAATTTCAGTTAAGCACAAAAAATTTATTCTGAATAAATCATTTTATACAGTAATTACTGGAAAAAAGGTTCATTACTTCGGCAATTAAATCAAATTATCCAAGCAAAATAAACATAGCAATACAAAAATGTAAGAATTTTACAAAAGCTATACAAAATAACTTATTATTTAAAAATTAGACTGATACAGTCTGTAAAATCTCTTCAAGAGAACTGTAGATCTACATAGCTTTTTTTAGGGGGTAAAAGAAAGGATGCTTTAAGGCTTCTTTGAGAGTAATCCTTTTAGCTGGATCATACTCCAACATTTTCTCAATGAGGTCAAAGAGAAGCTCATGTTCAGCATCCTGAGAGAGCATAAATTCCTGAAAGGAAAAGAAGTACATGAATAGTCTTTTATCATAACTTTCTCTACCATAAAAAGACGGGAAACTCAGGGTTTTAATCATTTAAGTAATGGCCCAGACTCTCACCTTCAGAGGTTTACAGCGCCTTGAAACGTATCTGCCAGCAGAACTGTGTTCATCCCAATCTAATCGATCATGATGGAAGTATTTACGTTTCCTAAAAGTAAGTCAATATCCATTGATGTTTGTAATGCTGACAATGAAAACTTAAAACATTTGGTGAAAATGATTGGTTTCATCCATTATTATGCTTTTATAGATCAAAGACGAACACTTTACTAGAGACTTGGAAACAGAGCCTAGTTACTGGCTTCCCAACAAAGGAATCTGTTATTTAAGTGAAAAAGCATTAGTCTGACTTTTTATAAAGTTCTAATCAGAATAGAAGACCAAGTGGTACAAAGGAAAACATACCTTGTTTTCTGTATCATATGTTTTGGTAAAGGCCCAAGAATCCTTTCCATCATTGCCAAATGCTCCTTACTATCATGTGTCTAAAACAATAAACAAAACTTGTTAATAAGCACATTGTGCACTTTGTTCTCATTTAATATAGCCGCTAAATTTCTAGTCTATAGAGATTAAAAGGAAGGTGATTACTAAAAACAAAACTAGCAAGTTATAGCTAATGACAAATATTAAGGTCCACAGAACAAGCTTACTAATGATTACCTCCAAATGAACAGGATAACTGTTATAATGCTTAAATTTTTTTTAAATAAAATGATTAATTATGAAGGAAATACAAATATCCAATAGCAGCAGTTACAGACCTTTTATTCCTTTATACTTAACAATTAAATCTATAATTAGGAAAAAAAATTGCCTAAATGTGCATACTTTGCTTTAAAGTGCTCACTCACAAAAATAAGCACTTTTTTTAAGCATTTTTTTTTTTGAGCAAAGCCACTGAAACCGATCACTATCACTTACTGGAAATACTGTAAACCCAAGGTAGTATTCAATAAGAATACAACCTATACTCCAGACATCACACGGCTGGGACCATCCTAAAGCTGCAAAGCAAAAGCAAACTGTTAGGAAAAAAAATTAATATTTCTTGAAGACATTAAAAAACAAACATGAGCTTAAAATCCTTAATGTGTGTTTTTTAAAAGATTTTATTTGAGAGGGAGCACATGAGTTGTGGGAGGAGGGCAGAGGGACAAGCAGATTCCCTGCCAAGGGGGAGCTGCCCAAGGTAGGGTTCCATTCCAGGACCCTGAGATCATGACCTGCACTGAAGTCAGAGAGTTGGTTGACTGAGCCACCCCGGTGCTCCCTACCCATATTGTTTAAAGTTACTAACCTCTTAAAGGGAAAAAGATTTTAGAAAATCTCCACAAAGACTAGAACTATAAATTTTAAAGTTAAGCTTCAGTAAAGGATATATACAGGTTCCAAAAGCAGAATTAAGTAACTTACCTAAAATAACTTCAGGTGCCCTGTAATGCCTTGTAGATACCAATGTACTGTGATGTTCATCATCATACGTTGCACTTCCAAAATCTACAACTTTAATATCTGGATTTATTAAGGTACGTTCATCACGTTTCTGAAATCACAAATGATGGGTTAAGGAAGCATAATATTAAGAAGGCATGAGACTATTCATTTCAAACAATGAAAGTAACACACTGAAGACTTACCATTTTGGGATTATATGCCTCTGTGTAGTCAGACTGTACAAATAAGATGTTTTCAGGCTTTAAGTCTGTGTGAGTCAACTTGTTACTGTGCAGAACTGAGAATGAAACAAAGTTGTCCTCTGAAAATCAAAAACCTAACCAAACTCCAACATCCCACAACAAAAACCTCTCTGAATACCTTTTCTACATGTCCAAAGTTGTCAACATTCAACAGCCTGCTAGAAAACCACTTAACTACCCTCAAACTTAGTCCACCACAAGCTAACTGTTCAAAAGTTGAAGAACTCTTTTTATTCATGGAGCCGAGATTTGCCTGTTTCCAATGATGGCTATTCATATTTATAAAACTGTGTGGATTTTCCTTGGTGGGGAAAGCATAAAGTCTTAAAGTCTTTTTATTTTTTTTAGCCATTATTTGGAAAGCAGATCCATAAATGAGAAAGATTATCATAGCCAATGATATATATGGCTGATGAATACAGAAATGACTACAGTCAAAGATGTGAACCTGGATATCACCTTAGAGACCATGAAAGCGGTATCAGAACCATAGTAGCAGGTCTTCTGAGAGAAGTGGAAGAGGCAGTTATAAATCAAGCTAACCTACTCTTCTACGTGATAATATATTATTATATGATGGATAATATACTACTTACTGAATAAAATGCAAAACTGACCAACAGCTTGCCATCAACATCTTTCTCATACTTGCACTTAAGTCAGGTTTATGTTAGATCCCCTTTTTTTCTTAAAAGATCCAAATCAGTCTGGCATTAAGTTTATCTCAATAACCTCAATTTTTTTTAATAACCTCAAATTTCTTGAAGACATACCAAGTACTTACAATTCACTGACTTGCATATCTGATATGCCATCTTCCGTATGTGATCCAGACGAAATGGCAGAAAACCATTTTCCTTAATGAAGTCATACGTACTAAGTCCTAGTAGTTCAAACACAATGCAAATGTGACCATGATGCTCAAACCACTCCAACATCTGGACACAGCGGCTATAAACACATGAAAAATAACTAAGTACAGCTTCTCACAATTCAAATCTATCTGAGAGCATTTTCTGAGTTCTACTTTGATACTTACAATGTACTACTGGGGTCTGTTGTATTCAAGTGTTCCAGAACTTGTATTTCTGAGCGAGCAGCTTCACAGTATCTATCCACATTTTTAACTATTTTTACTGCTACGTGTCTACCTCCTCTGTTAGAATAAATTAAAAAAAAAAGTTAAAAATGATGTCCTCTTCCACTTTTCTATCACTCCTTCAAACTGTACTACTATTTTGACCCATTGTATTTGTTTTCTTGAATTTATGGTCTAGCATTTTTATCTGTACTTCTAACCAAATTAACCCAGTTTTATCTGAATTCAGCAACTCACTGTAAGCAACAAAAATTGTCTTTATTTTTTTTCTAAGATTTTGTCAGAAAGAGTGAGCCAGCAGGCACAAGAAGGGAGAGCAGCAGGTAGAGGGAGGAGCAAGCTCCTGCCCAGCAAGGAGCCCGATATAGGACTCGATGTGGGACTTGATCCCAGGAGACCCTGGGATCATGACCAGAGCCAAAGGCAGATGCTTAAACAGCTGAGCCACCCAGGCACCCCAAGAATGATCTCTAGGTATATGGTGGAATCAGTTTATACACATACATGTTGAATGACACAATTTTTTTGTCAAACCACCACTCACATGAATTCTTCTTTTGGTTATTCAGCTAAACTATGTATTAATAGCTGTAATGTAACAAGAATATTGGGATATAACCACTCAATCTATAGTCCAACTGAAACTGAAAACACGTATGTAAAACAGTTTCTTCTTGGTAGTACTCGTCACTGGCAAGTACTTTATCAAATTCTTTTGTCTAGGTTACCAGAAAAGTTGGGATATGGGAGGGGCATGCACAATACAGCTCTACTTTTCAGAGCCGTACTAACCAATAACAGGAAGCCTTTCCCAATAATTCACTTAGAAAAGCTCTGGCATTCAGAATTCAAATAGGAAACAAAAAAAGGAAAAATTTCTTATACTATCTTAAGAAATTTCAACCATAGTTTGAAAGGCATAAATAAATAATTAAACATGTGATACCAATTTAAGAGTTGTCAACCCTGGCTGTGTTATCAATTAAAGCATTTTTTAAGAATACAGAGTCCAACTACCTTAAAGAATGTGTCAATATGCCTTGGGTAAGCCCAGTTCCAAATACCCCTAACATAAAACCAAGGCTGTGGAAAGTTCTAATTGAGATCACTGACTGGGGGTGGTGGGCAAGAGACTGTCACAACTGTGCCTACTGGGACAATAAAATACTTTCTGGGGTGCCTGGGTGGCTCAGTCTTTGGGTGTCTGCCTTTGGTTCAGGTCATGATCCTGGGGTCCTGAGATCAAGCCCCACACTAGGCTTCCTGCTGGGTGGGAAGCCTGCTTCTCCCTCTCCCACTCCCCCTTGCTTGTGTTCCCTGTCTCACTGTCTCTCTGTCAAATAAATAAATAAAGCCAGTGGGCTTATTTGGTTGAAAATAATTTAAAAAATCCGTTCTCAACTTACAATCAAAGGCTACATACACTATGAATAGCTAATGTTTAAAAATCTAAAGGGCTGGTAACCCCCCCCCCTTTTAAAAGGTTTTATTTATCTGAGAGATGTCTGGGTGGCTCAGTTGGTTAAGTGTCTGCCTTTGGCTCAGATCATGATCCCAGAGTGCTGGGATACAGTCCCCACATCTGGCCTCTTGCTCAGTGGGGAGCCTGTCAATCCCTGTGCCTGCCACTTACCCTGCTTACGCTCCAAAAAGTAAATTTGTAAAAAAAAAAAAAAAAAAGATTTTTATTTATCTAAGAGCGAGCACATACAAGGGGGGCAGATGTAAGGAGAGGAAGAGGGAGCAGCATACTCCCTGTGAATACAGAGACTGACAAAAGGTTTAATCCTAGGACCCTCAGTTCCTGAGCTGAGCCAAAGATAGATGCTTAACCAACTGAGCCACACAAGTGCCCCTAAAGGGCTGGTACCTTTTACTGGGAGTTTCCTAGGTCAAAGTAAAAAAACCAAGTGAAAAGGATATAATAATATATCTAACTTATGATCAGGGAATATCCTAAAGCTAAAAAAATTCTCTCACTGCTGATATCCCCAAATGCATCTCAGGCTAGGAAACTTACGCTTTATGATCAATGCACTCCACGACTTTCCCAAAAGCTCCTTCTCCTAAAGTATCAACAATTTCATCTAAAAGAGACAAATAAATCTCAGTTATATCAAGAAGTGGAAACAGTTTACTTATAATAAATGCTATCAATGCAGATTATTCTAGTTGATGCTACAAATTTCCTTATTACTAAACATTTTATTGGTCAACACTGTCAAAAAACATTTATAACTATTTTTAGGTCTAAATTCATTCTTAAGTTCATTTTATTAACTTGATTTACTGTTTCGGAAGTTCTGCTTAACAAATATTAAATTTCTAAAGAAAGAAACACAATCCCCCCCCACCAAAAGAAATGAAAAACAAACAAACAAAAAAAACAGAGAAAGAAAAGATTTCCAAATCCCTGAAATCTTTATATATAGATTATGTTATCTGAAAAGTTAATAAGTGTTGAAAAATATTCTATACATCTTGCACTTAGTACGTCTCCACTCTGACAGATCAGGTGACCCTCCTCATCATCCTCTACACTCCTGGTTCTTTTCCTTCGGTGACTCTTCTGGAAACGTCAAGTGGGCGGCACCAAGATCATCCAGCCAATCAATATACCCGAGTGAATTCAGGGCAGAATACGAAATTCATTCAGCGGGGAGATATTCAGGCATTCAGATACACGCCAGGCCACAAACGGTTGGCAGGAGCAATTTCAAATTCAGTCCCCAGAAATTCACAGGGCACATAGTTTATGTTAACAGGAGAAAAACATGGCAAGGAACAGATTTTCAGATAAGATACTCAAAGTGGCAAGGCAACAAAACATAATACAATTGATTTTCTTAAAAAAAAAAATGCTTAGTTGTAGCATTCACTGAAACATAAAATTTTAAGTTTCTAGTGTTCTAATTTAATGTTGCAAAATTGTAGGATGTAATATTTACTTGGTCAAAGTAGACTATGGCCAAATTAAGATTTCCTAGCTACTCTAAGAAAACAATATTGAAACAGTCAATAAAATTAAAGTCCTAATTTTGGGGAGAAAAAAAAGATTTGGCATACAAGAATAAACACTATGTCATTTAAAATGTCATCTGAACTAATCTTCAAATTAACCCATAACCCATAATGTTCAAATCTGTTAAGTGATTTGCTTAGTGAAAAAATTAGAGCATGCTTTGCTAGAAAAAGGCATGCCTAAACCCTCAACCATATAAAAATAAAATGCTTATTCTACTTTTGTGACAAGACTTCAATTTATCAAAACAAATCAGATTTCCTGAAGTACCATAAAAATAAACTAATCTAAGTTAATTACCTCCACTGATTCACTGGAATGATAATTAGCTGCCAACTAATAAAATCTGTTACTACGTAACTTAATATGTACTGTATTTCAGGAATTTCCTATTCAATGCACAAACACAAAGAATCCAAGTTAAACTGAGATGACTTCTTTTTAAACAGAACTTTCTCAAATGATCAAACACAAACTCAAGTATTCCTGTTCCACGTGGGAAATAAACTTTAAAAAATGTTTTAAAAGCGCTCATACCCCATGTGAACGATGGTGTGAAGTACTGTGGTGGATCCTGTGTTTGCTTTTATAACTACTTCTTCCACTTCTCCCAGAAGACTTGCTACTATGGTTCTGATATCTGCTTTCATTGTCTCTATGACGATGTCCAGGTTCACATCCCTGACTGTAGTCATTTCTGTATTCATCAATGTAGCGTCGACTATGATAATCTTTCTCATTTATGGATCTGCTTTCCAAATAATGGCTAAAAAAATAAAAAGACTTTAAGACTTTATGCTTTCCCCACCAAAAAAATCCACACAATTTTATAAACATTATAAGCCATCACTGCAAACAGAAAGATATGGGATTCATCATTTTTAAGTGATACTATAATTTTAATCAGAAAATATATCCCCCCTACCAACTTTTACCGAATATGTGGCTGACGTACAGCATTGTACTGAAATGTATTTTTAACACTGAGACACTTTAAGTTCGATCCTTACCTATCAGATGTTTTAGAGTGATTATACTTGCAGCGCTTGTTCTCCCGGGCACTGCTATGTGATCTCTTCTTTCTTTTATGACTGCTGCTGCTTCTCCATTTTCCACAGTCCCAATCTTTTTCATCCCAATCAGGACAGTAAGTTCTCTTTGAGTGTCTCATCTACATAAAAGACAAGTTTTCGCAGTTAAGTTGTATCCCACCTCTCAACATTGAGCAGTTTAATAAAACTCTTCTTTGCAAATTCACTCTGTGACTTTAATTGTTCTTTAATTTTTTTCTTTAAAGATTTTATTTTTGACTAATCTCCACACCCAATGTGGGGCCGGAACTCACAACCTGGAGATTCAGAATCTCATGTTCTACTGATTCAGTCACCCAGGTGCTTCTAAACTGTTCTTTTAAATCGAAGTTCAAGTCATTGTCAACCAATCTAAAATCACTGATAAATCCACTGAGTGCCAAACTATGGAATCCAAACTATATTAATAGATTTTCTTCATTATCCACCTTATGCTAAGATTTACTGAAAACAGGTAGGGAAAGAAATAAAAGGGCTAGGGACTGGGAAATGCAATTTATCAATTTTGGTAAAAATCTTATCCCCCTTTCCTGTCAGAAGCAAAAATTTACTATAGGTTCCCATATGTGGACTATATGTAGGTCCCCATTTAAATGTTTATCAGAAACGAGCCTCTAATTACAATGCAATCCTAAGTGTTCTTTGCGACAGAACCCTCATTATTTCCGTAAAGCAGATAAATCCATCAAACTACCAAGGTCTTTTATTATACACAGAAGTCAATGGTGGCATTAGGAAACCACGAAATACCATCTTTTGAGGTACCCAACACATCGTCTATATAACAAAACCTAGCTTATTCTAAAAGCAAGCTTACATAATTAAGGGGAAGGGAGCACCTTCCTTCCAGTAATGTTTCGAACAAAACCCCCTAACAACTTGAAAAGTAAACCATTATTTGGAATTAACTCTTCATCATCAACTACCGTTCTTGCTAGTACTGACGAGACTCCACCACGTCTTTGCACGGAACTCTGAATCGAAGCGCTCCAATTGTTCCCTAGGGGTTGGGAGGTAAAGGGCCGCAAAAATTCCAACGCTCCTTCACATACACTCTACTATTTTTGCTTCTCCGGGTTTCTGAATCTGATTTTTGTTAACGCCACCGAGGGCAAAGACACTCGCGATTTTCACTCGAACCTTTCAAGACTAGAATAGACATTAAGTGATACCGCTTCTTATCAGGTCAATGTGTTCTCTCCATTCGCTACAAACACAGCTCCTTACAGGAAGGTGACACGCACATTCCAGGCCCCAAGTAAACACCACCCACAGCGGGAAGCTTCGCCTCCTCCGCCCCGCCGCCATCTTACAGCTCCGCGGCGGTGGCCAAGGCCGTCGCCAACAAAATGGCGTCTCTGGGCGCTGTGCCCAGCCCTCCCAGCCCAGCAGTCAGTCACTGCCCCCTCGCCAGTGTCTGAGGCGTCGCGGTTCAAGGAGAAACTCGCGGCAACAGGCTCTGCAAGGCAGGGAAGACAAGCGGGCCGCTTCGTGCAACCCGGGGGCGAAAGGAAAAAATGGGTCGTCGTGCCGGGGATTACAGGCAGCAAACAAACGAGAAGAGGGCATCACCAGGCGCTCTCGAGGCACAGAAAAAGAGCCCTGACACTTAGCCCGCTTCCTCCCGCGTCTTACCGTCCAGCCCAAAGAGTCCAAGCCGAAGGAGACAAAGCTTGCAACGCGAAAACGGGAAAAGCCCAACCGGCTGCGACGGGCTCCAACAACAAAATGGAGCTGACAGCCGCAGCGTCAGGACTCTACTCGAAAACACTGGTGACGCGGCGACCGCGCCCCGCCGCAGGGCGGGGCGGGCGGCGCCTGCACCCAGGGTTGGAAGGAGACTTTGGTGGCCGCCTTGTGCGCAGGCGCCGGGTGTTGAGCCCGAAGACGGAAGGTGGGGGAGCGGGCCACGGCTGTCGTGTCGGCCATGTTGGCGACCGTCTAGGTCTGAGGAAACAATGTGAGTACTGGGGAAACGAGTCTCGACGTGCTTATTAGAGGTAGTATTTGGGAACGCTGGATTCAAGAAAGAGTGAGGGAAGCATGCTACTAAATATAGCCTGTGCCCTGATTGCAACCACTAAACAATCCTTTAAAAAAACACCTCCATCGTGTAGCTCTCAATTAGTAATTGTCTGGATTTCGACTTTGCTAAGATTCTGAGACCTCTTTTAACCAGTTGAGTCTTCAGTGGTTGGGACTCACACTGAAATTAGGTTGGAAAGATTTTCCTCAAGGAAATGCGCGGGCAAGAACTTGGGAACAGGAAGTGGGGACCCTTCACAGTTAAACATTTTGGCATTAAGTCAGTCCTCTGCACTGTTAAGCCAGATGAACCCTAAAAGAGTAAATGGAAGGTCGTGAAGAAAAAGTATCAGGAAACAACCTCAACACCAAAAGCATCAAACTACATATTAATAGATCAGAGTAATTGCCCGTCCTGACCCCGCGCCCTTCCTCCATTTCGTTTACTCATTCCAAACTTAGTGGAAAACGTATAAAATTAAACATCACAAAGCAGAATTTTACTATTCACACTTGCACAGGAGAGCAACATATGTAGCCAGCCCTACACAGATGCACAGTTATTGGGGAAAAAGTGAAGAGGAATACGAATTTCCAAAATTCCCACGGTAGTTTGCGTTTCTTAAGACCCATCTCTTAATGGTTTTAAAACTATTAATACTTATAAAACCACTAATACTCAAATCTTTATATTGGGGCCAGGATCACCAAATACAAGGAAATATTTCAGAGGGAGCAATTCATCACAGTAAGTTGTGAAATTCATGTTGTATTTAGCACCTCTGAATGTTAACCTAGGGAATCCCCATCTTTGAAGGATAATAGCTAATCATGGTGAGCTAGTTATTGTGCTAAGCACTGTACATACGTTCTCAATCCTAACAATCTAGGAGATGGGGATCAACTATATTCTATTTCACGTAAAAGTTGCGGTGAAGGACTACAGAGCAGTTTAGAAATCCCCACAGTTAAGATTACAAGGGTGAAAGACGATGAACTTTGAAAAAGTCTTGTGTATACTTCCAAAATTAGTTTCCAGAATGGTTTTAAATTTAGTAAACCCTCATACCTAACCAATTATTAACTTGGTATTTTCATTATGAGATTATTTTCTGTGTTCTTTAGTGCATCCTATTGCTTGTTTTGGTGTTGCACTATGTCCCTCCAGTTCATGTTTAAGTCTTAACCCCTCCCCGTCAGATTGTGAGTTACTTGTAGATGGGACCTTTATAGACCTACCTAGGGTTAAAATGAGGTCATTACTGTGGGTCCTAGTCTAGTATGACTGATCCTCCTTTTTAAAGAGATTAGGACACAGGCATTCACTGTGTGAAAATAAAAGATGGTCATCTGCTATCCAAAGTGAGACTTGAGCGTAAACAACCCTGCCCACACCTTGATCTTCTAATTTCTAGTCTGTTTAACAGAGAATTTTAAGGTACCCAGTTTCTGGTACTTTGTTATCACAACCCTAACTAATGCAGTGCAAAGATTTAAAAAGGTATTTTGGAGGAAACTTGCTATTTTATTCCCTAATTACTGAAGTTGAACGTTTTCCCTTTTCTCATTACTTGCCCATTTGTACCTCATTGCTTTTTTGAATATACAATTCTCATTTATCCTTGAAGTTTTTTTTTTTTTAAAGATTTTGTTTTTTTATTTGACAGAGAGAGAGACAGCAAGAGATGGAACACAAGTGGGGGTAGTAGGAAAAGAAGCAGGCCTCCTGCCGAGCAGGGAGCCCAAACCAGGGCTCAATCCCAGGACCCTGGGGTCATGACCTGAGCTCTGAGGTCATGACCTGAGCTGAAGGCCAAGACAGAGGCTTAATGACTGAGCCACCCAGTTGCCTCAGTCCTTTGTTTTTTAATTGCAATCAAGTTTTCGATTTTTATGTAAACTTGCTCTGTCTTTACCTTTCTCGTGTTTGTAAAGTGAGAAATTCTTTCCTCTTCAGAGATGTTTTTTCCTTTTTTTTTTTTTTAAAGCATTTGGAATTTTGGTACATCATGTAAGGTGAAATTCTTTTGCTATTTTTCTTCATATAATTTACTGGTTATCCAATAACAACTTATGAAATAACTTTTAATGATTTTGGATATTCGTTTTTTGGGGTTGTGTGTTTTTTTTTCTTTAGATTTTTTATTTACTTGAAAGAGAGTGAGGGAGAAGCAGACTCTGCTGAGCTAACCCCATGTGGGACTTTGCGGAGCTCTATCCCAGGATCCCAAGATCCTGATCTGAGCTGAAGGCAGACGCTTGACCAGCTGAGCCACCCAGGCACCCATGATTTTATTTTTTTAAGTAGTTTTTACACCCAACGTGGGGCTTAAAACCACAAACCTTCACCAACTGAGCCAGTCAGGCACCCCTGATTGTAATTTCTTTTTAAAAATTTACATTACCATTTATTCTAGATTTGCTTTAGAGTTAATATTATTTTGAGTTCCCATCCCTTCCTTTATAGTTGGTATAAACTGAATTGAAAAGAACCATCAGTTTTCTTTTAAATTCACTAGTGAAATAGTAGCTAATCTACCCAGTTTGCTAAAATGATTAAAAGTTGAGTCCTATATATTAAAATTTTATCTATTTATAATCTGTTAGCTTCCTAGAGTATACTCCCATGGGATAGGCAGTGTCCTGTGCACCTTTATATCCAAGTCTGAAAGAAACTCAATAAATTACTTACTAGTTTTAGTTTCTTTCTTTCTCTCTTTCTTTTTTTAAAGATTTTATTTATTTATTTGACACAGAGAGAGAGAAAGAGAACACAAGCAGGGTCCCCACTGAGCAGGGAGCTTAATGCAGGACTTGATCCCAGGACTCTGGGAACATGATGAGCCAAAGGCAGACTCATAACTGAGCCACCCAGGCATCCCTAGTTTTAGTTTTTCAAACAAAAAGATGAGAATACGTATCTTTAGAAATACCCAACATAGCTTATATGTCGCTAAATGGATTTAGAAATTACCAAGTTTAATCAAGATATAAATTGTAACTATTCAATTCACCTTTAACCAAAGGCCTACAGAAAGAGCTCTCCTGGGGGCGCCTGGGTGGCTCAGTGGATTAAAGCCTCTGCCTTCGGCTCAGGTCATGATCTCAGGGTCCTGGGATCGAGCCCCGAATTGGGCTCCCTGCTCAGTGGGGAGCCTGCCTCTTCCTCTTCTCTCTGCCTGCCTCTGCCTACTTGTGATCTCTCTCTCTCTCTGTGTCAAATAAATAAATAAAATCTTTTAAAAAAAAAAGCGCTCTCCTGGAGTGCCTGGGTGGGTCACTTGGTTAAGCGTCTGCCTTCAGCTCTGCTCTTGATCCCAGGAACCTGGGGTTGAGCTCCACATAGGGCTCCCTGCTTAGCCGAGAGGCTCCTTCTCTCTTCCCTCCCTCTGCTGCTCCCCCTGCTTGTGCTCTCTCGCTCTCTGTCAAATAACTAAACAAAATCTTAAAAAAAAAAAAAAGGAAAGAAAATGAGCTCTCTTCAAAGAGCTCCAAACCAAGAACTAACAGGATTTAGGTATTCTAATGGGATAGGTGCAGGTACACTTTCAGAGTAGCAAAGGAGCTATCAAGGCATTTATTTATATTATCCCTTAAGCTCACCAGGCTTCCTTTTATGAAACCATGATTATCTGGCAACTTTTCTAGATCAAAGATTAGCAAATTTTCTTAAAGGGCAAGACAGTAAATATTTTAGACTTCTAGGTCTTTAGTCTCTTGTCACAACCAATGTATACGGCCGATGTAGCACAAAGCAGTCAGAAAACACATAAACAAAATGGGAATGGTTGAGATCCATGAAGACTATTTGCAGAAGCAGGTGGCCAGCCTCAGGGCTGTAGTTTGCTAACCTCTGGTCCAAAAGGGGAGCCATACTACTCCCTTTTAAAAGAGAATTTGGTTGATCAATATTCTAGTCTTCTTAGTGGTTTTTACATACTGCCAATTAATACATGGAACAGAACATCAGTCACTCAACTGCCAATGTGATCAGTGTGAACCAGTCAGCTCGTTGTGAGTGGACAGAAAACTGTTACAGATTTTGATCTCAAGATGTCTCTAGTAGGCCCAAGGTGGGCAGCCAGTCTATCGCTCTGTGAGCTCTTTATAGCTATAACTAAACACATTGCAAGACGAATGAGCTCTAAAACCCCAAAACCCACCATCCTGGTAACACTTAAAAAAACAAAAGCAGAGTTTAGAATAAAAATAGAGGGAATGCTGGTCTGTACAAAAACATCTTAACAACCAGTTAAAGCCTCTTAAGAGTAATGACAAAAAAATCCAGTGTCATTCAATTGGAAAGGAAAAGTATCAGGTATAAGTGTCAAAACAAATTCTGGCCCAAAACTAAGTTTAAAGTCTAGAAATCTGAATGATTAAATTAAAAGGCTGAATCAAAATGTGAAGGCTTTAGGGGTACCTGGTGGCTCAGTATGTGGAGTATGCAATTCTTGATCTTAGGGTTATGAGTTCAAGCCCCACATTGGGCATAGAGCTCATTTAAAAAAAAAAAAAAAAGTGATGGGCGCCTGGGTGGCTCAGTGGGTTAAAGCCTCTGCTTTCGGCTCAGGTCATGATCTCAGCGTCCTAGGATCGAGGCCCGCATCGGGCTCTCTGCTCAGCAGGGAGCCTGCTTCCTCTTCTCCCTCTCTCTGCCTGCCTCTCTGTCTACTTGTAGTTTCTCTCTCTGTGTCAAATAATAAATAAAATCTTTTTTTTTTTAAAGATTTTATTTATTTGACACAGAGAGAGATCCCAATAGGCAGAGAGGCAGGCAGAGAGAGAGGAGGAAGCAGGCTCCCTGCTGAGCAGAGAGCCCGATGTGGGCCTCAATCCCAGGACGCTGAGATCATGACCAGAGCCGAAGGCAGAGGCTTTAACCCACTGAGCCACCCAGGCGCCCATAAATAAAATCTTTAAAAAAAAAAAAAAAAGTGAGGATGTTAGTATAATGGGCACATTAGTTTAGTAGAAGGTATAGATTGTAATTAAGAGGATATCGAAAGCTAACATCCAAATTGTAGTTAAGAAAGAAAATATTATTGAGATCAGGTATCTGCAGAAATGATACAAACCAAGAAATGCTTGGCATCAGTTTTAGGAATACTCAAATCTAATTAAGGTGATTGAAGCAGATGGAAGAATATGGTTCTTGATGAGATACATGGTATAGCCTGATAAATGATGAGGCCCGATAAGGTTAGAGCCCTATGGTGGAAAGGCTAAGGAGAGCAGCTTCCATTTACTCACTACAGAACACTTATCACATGCCAGAAGCTTTACACACATTGTTTCGTTCAATCCTCATGACAGTCTTATGAGAGGGATGAGTCTTTAGAGGAATGAGAAAACTTGGGAGATGTTAACCTGCCTAGCAGGAGTTAGAGCTGTGATTAAAACACAGTCCTAATGTGGACTCTACATCAGTTTTTGTACTGACTGGCATTCCCTCAGTTTTTATTCTAAACTCTGCTTTTGTTTAACAAGGTAGACTGGAGAGCAATACACAGGACTCTACAACTGGTGCTCTTAACCAACTAATTGCATTTTTCATATGGATCACCTGTGGAATTCTATCCTGCAATACTGTAAATGATAAGCTTTCAAAAATGTTCCATGGGCAAATGAGATGGGAAATTGCTTACTGTACTTGAGGACTTCTCTGAGCCTTTTACTGTAAATCTAAAGACTAGAGAAAATAGCAAAATGGATTGGCTGGCTTTTCTAGATCATCTCTATCTTGTCCTTACTCTAACTGCACAAAGTGAATAATTAATGGAAAAGACTACTTCCAGGATGTGGACTAGATATGGCAGGAATATGTAATTAAGAGTGCTCAAAAATGCCTGGATTTGAGGCTCAACATTTAAAAATGAATGTTTATATGTAACAAAAAATTAGAAGAGTTTTTAAAAAATTAAACTTAAATACATTAGATAATAGTTATAGTAAAAAATATGCTTTAATGGAATAAAAGCTGTTTGGACCCTCATGGTACCATCAACTCATAGAAGATCTTAGCTATAAACAGGCAGATGATGTAACCTTTCTACATAATTAAAACTGGGTAAACCACAATAGGTGTGTTCCTTGAATAGTCTGCCAAATATTTTTCCAGATCTATTATAGCTATTGTGCAAATGGATTGGCATGTATTGTTATGTCCTTAATGTGTACATCGTTAAGAGGTCGATAGGTCTTCTCATTTACTGGTAATTTCTCCAATTCATCCAGAGTCTCCAGACCATCTATTACCCTGAAAGAGAAACAATACAAATATATGAAAATTTCCTTAGATTGAAACATAATACCCAAATACCTATAGCAATTACAGTTTCCTTGAGAGGAAAGGACCATGTCTCATAGTTCTTTGAATTCCCTAGTTGAGTGTACAATAAAAAATACTGATTTTATACCATGGATATGAGCCAAAATTCAGAAACAAAAATTCATTTTTATGCCTTTAGACAATAGCAGTGGGTAGGAATATTACCATCAAAGTACTCCCACAGGATAGCTACAAATGGGTCTAATATAACCAGTCATAAGATTTTCTTTGCTATCAGAAAGCGCAGAGAAAGTACGTAAGGGTGACACTTATTAATTAGTACTGTCCTATACTAAAGGTCCTGAAGTGGGTGGCTACTTTGCACCCACCGTTCAGATGTGGTGTTTTTACTTTTTCCATCTGGGCAAGAACAAAAAGCAGTAATAATAAGAGAAGGAGAAGGGAAGATGGGACACTTAAGCCCATTTCCAGCAACTGTATTTCATGTTACCACAAAAAAAAAAAAAAAAAAGAGACAGCTACCCTTCTGGGAAGTTGTTCCAAAACATTTGCTAAGAAAAAGATGGCTTGCTTTATTTATTTATATATTTACTTATTTGAGAGAAAGCGAGCGAAAGAGAGAGCATGTGAGTGGGGGGATGGGGAGAAGGAGAGAGAATCTCCAGCAGACTCCCTGCTGAGCAGGAAGCCCGATATGGGGCTCTGTTCCAGGAACCTGAGATCATGACCTAAGCCAAAATCAAGAGTTGGTCCCTTTATGGACAGAACCACCCAGGTGCCCTCCACTAAGGTCTTTAAATTTTAAGTTTCTACAACTTTCCCACCTTTTGGGTCAGTAAGAGAAACAGAGGCTATAGGAAACAGATCTCAGGCAAAAAAGGGTATGTAGAATTGAAGCAAGTCAGTCAAGTATTTGGGACATGGGCCCCTTTGAGAACGAATGGAAAACTATATACCATCTTACCAGAAAAACATGTGTATACACACAGAACACATAATTTCAAGGAATTAAAGGACCTAAGGTTAAAAATCTTTGTTCTTGGGTGCCTGGGTGGCTCAGTGGGTTAAAGCCTCTGCTTTCGGCTCGGGTCATGATCTCAGGGTCCTGGGATCGAGGCCTGCATCGGGCTCCCTGCTCGGCGGGGAGCCTGCTTCCCCCTCTCTCTGCCTGCCTCTCTGCCTCCTTGTGATCTCTCTCCCTCTGTGAAATAAATAAATAAAATCTTTAAAAAAAAAAATCTTTGTTCTTAACTTTCTAGTTCTGTCACAAATCTGATAACATAAATCTTAGTAATTAATGATCTATAATTCTGAATGGTGGGTTAAATGAGAAAATGAAAGGAAGGGAACCTGAATGATCTATATCCAGGCAATCACAACTAGAGGCTATAATATTTCATTAATTTCACTGATTATTAATCTATAAATTAGACATATATATGGAATGAAAACTAAGAGTTGTTGAATCTTCTCTTTTTAATTAACCTAACTTGGCATCCAAACTGTTACATAAAAGAAAATCTATAGCTGTGTCTTGGTTTATTGAGCATAGTAAATATTTGATGAATGAACAGACAAGTTGACTTCTTGGCAATTCCCAGGCATAGTGCTAACAGTGGATATTCTGGCAGAGCCTGCTAAACACCTCCCTAGGATCCAGGCTCCCCTTCCTACCCATAGAAACCTGATTTTATTGAGAGTGGCAATGTGTCTATCTGAAGAACATTTCCTACCATCCCTTGTAGGTACGGGGAGGCCACATTGCTAAGTTCTGGGTCTTCCAGGAAAGCTCTTTAAAAAGGGGCTGACTCATGGAGCCTACTTAAAAAAAAAAAAAAAAAGAGAAAAAAAATAAAGAAAAAGGGGCTGACTCAGTTGGCAAGCACCTCTTGCCCTTCCTCCTCCTTTCTGCCTGGAACACATGTTCTAACTGGAGCTATGCTCCCCATACTATGACCATGAGGTGAGCATGAGGATGGAAGATAAAGATTGTTTAGGAGAAAGAGGCATCTAGAACACTGGTGACAGAAGGAAACCCCCATCTTAACCCATTTTGTTGAAGCCACTGTTTTTCAGGTCTGTCAGTTGCTACAAAATGCTATTCATAAGAAGAACTGTACTACTATTAATTTGCATAATAATCCTAAAAAAAAGTATTTTTTTCCTATTTTACAAAATAAAGAATTTAAGGCTTGAAGAGGTTATAAGTTCCCAAGGTCACAGTGCTGATAAGTGGTGGACTTACCAGGTATATTTAGTTTTCATACTGCTCTTTCAGTATTATGCTATCATCATAGCCTCTCATAGGCATCCCCGGTAGTGAAATCCCAAAGAAAATAATAATCAAAATACTCACTTTCCAAATACTGTGTATTTCATGTCCAAATGTGGCTGCTTGCCATAGGTGATGAAGAACTGAGATCCATTGGTGTTTGGGCCATTATTTGCCATAGATACAACGCCTCTAACATTGTGCTGTAAAAGACAGGCCAAAATATTTAACTGTATTTTCATATAAATATTCCAATATAGGACTAAAACAAGACCTGTACTTTTTAAGGGACCAAGAAAACATTTAATCAGCTTCTATTAGGGCTAATCCAAATGTTCACTTTCTGTATTATCTCTATTTCTAAAACTTGTATGTAAACTGTTAATGTATCAAATTATATGTCCCAGTTAATTTCATTTTCACTTTGGAGGAGTACAGCCACAAACATTTTTCACAATACCAAGGTATAACAGAAATCCTTACATTTATATTAAGGAACATGCTGGCATGAAACGATCAGGCAGACAACAAAACCAAAATCCCCATAATCTCTTCACACATACACTGGACTCTGGCTAGTTTCTGTATCTGTAAAACAAGGGAGGGATGTTGGACTAGTTCAGGGGTTTATTCATAATTCAAATGCTCACAAGGGTCAGCAGATAATAAATTGATTAACTGGACAGAATGTACACATTAGAGTGATGGAATCTGGCAAAATCAATGGTGTATCTGTTGCCTGACAGCACTAAAAAATTTTTCTAAACCAATGGTCATTGAGAATACATCTGTGGATCTTCCACCCAAGGGCAGTCAGTTCATGACCCAGGACTGGATGATCTAAAGGAAGGTATTCTACAGGTCTAATTTCATGATACTATTTGTTATACAAGGGACTGTTTAAAGAATTAAAGGACTTTACTGATAAGATTGAAGACATGACAGAACTGTGTTATAAGGAGGTGCTGCCAATAAATAATGATTACTCTCTCTTTAGCTATTCATCAGGAAACACTAGTAAGACAAGCAATAGAAATATAGCTACATCAAGGTATTAATGCTTTGATGGACATTAAGAAGGGCATGTGATGCAATGAACACTGGGTATTATATAAGACTGATGAATCACAGGCCTGACCTCTGAAACCAATAATACATTATATGTCAATCAATTGAATTTAAATAAAAAATGTGAACAAGGTATTAATGCTTTATTGTCTTCCTAAAAGATGACTCCCAAATGTTACATTTGATTCATACACAAGAATGTACTGTACCACTTATAACTTAATAAAATACTCATTAACCTATTTCTAAAACTTCAGAATCCAATTTACCAAACTGTTGCATATGCCTATATACTCCTTATCTATTACCTCAACCTCTCCAAGAGAGAACCACTGTTCTGCTATCTTTAAACATGCCTAAACAATGTATTTTTTTCTTTTGCTTGTTTCTGAGCTTTCTAAGATAGTATCATACTATTTGTGGTCTTCTCAGAAATGCTTTTTATACCATCATGTTTCTAAGATTTACATGTGGATGTGCAGTGGTAGTTGTGATTTTTACTGCTGAATAATATTTCACAACTGAATATAACTGTCCATTTTATGATCAATGGACATTTGGGTTGTTTTTAGATATTTGCTATTAAAATAGCACTCTAGGAACACTCTTGTACTGTCTCTTGATGCATATGTATGAGTTTCTGTAGGGTAAACATTTAGGAATGGAATTGCTGGGTCAGAATATGTAAATATTCAATACATACCCTCAACTCTGGTATATAAAGATAATGGTTCTTAACCTTAACTGTAGGAATCACCCAGGAACCTTAAGGGTATATAATATAGGTCCTAATTGGTCCTATTCTTTTTCTCCATATTTAGGGGGTGTAAGGCTGTGATATTTTGTATTTTTTAAACTTCCACAGGTGGGTCTGTATTAGCCAGTGTGTAAAACCACTGGTATAGTGGTAGATGAATGTTATGGAAGCAGTTATTAATTAATGCCTTAAAAGTTGATTTGTTTTTTAATTCAGGAAAAGGATGACTTACAATTTATCACCTCCCAACCCCAAATCCTATAACAAAAGTAATGTTCCCTTATGAAAGAAAACAAAAAGAAAAACTACTCCTAGTCCTACCACTCAGACATAAAACATTACAATTAATTTTTTCTGAATTTTCCTGGATATATTTTAATATGACTGAAATACAATGTACTAAATTACATATTCTTATTGAGGAGAATTTATCTTCTTTTCTAATTTCTAAAGTTACCATTTTATGCAGATACAAAGTTTAAAAGACCACATGGTAACTGTCAGCAGATGTCATCTCTGGGAAGTAGAACTGATTTATTTAATTTTTTAACTAAGTTTAAAAAAAAAGACTAAAGTTAAAAAAAAAAACTAAGTTTAAATTAAACGTAGTTTAAAAAATTTTCTAAAAAACAGGCACGCTTTAGTTTTTTATTAAAAAAAAAAAAGATTCTTGGGCTACCTGGCTAGCTCAGTTGGTGGAGCATGTGACTCTTGATTTTGGGGTTGTAAGTTTGAGCCCCACTCTGGGTATAGAGATTACTTAGGTATAAAAGAATTTTTTTGAGGAAATTAAAAAGAAAAGGTTTTGGGCACCTGGGTGGCTCAGTGGGTTAAAGCCTCTGCCTTCGGCTCAGGTCATGATCTCAGGGTCCTCTCTGCTCAGCAGGGAGCCTGCTTCCTCCTCTCTCTCTGCCTACTTGTAATCTCTCTCTGTCAAATAAATAAATAAAATCTTTAAAAAAAAAAAAGTTTTTTAGAAAGTCTGAAAAATTCAGAAAAATACGAAAAGAAAAAAACNCTCCTCTCTCCTCTCTTTCTGCCTGCCTCTCTGCCTACTTGTAATCTCTCTCTCTGTGTCAAATGAATAAATAAAATCTTTAAAAAAAAAAAAAAAAAGTTTTTTAGAAAGTCTGAAAAATTCAGAAAAATACGAAAAGAAAAAAAAAACAGGAAAGGAAAAATAAAAATCTCTAAACCCTGCTATACACTTCCCTTTAACCTAGTTGGGATCTACCACAGACATTAAGGCAATACAGGAATATTCAAACATCAAAAAGAAGATAATAAAAGTTGGATATTGATAATGTATAGTATTGCAACCAGGAAGTCTCATAGGCTTTCCTTCCTACTCACAAAAAAGGCTAGTGATTCACGTCCTTCAACATAAATTTTATAATGAAATATTAAGCCCTTTTGGTACATTACTGATTAAACATTTCAGGTTGGACCGAAAGATAAGCTCACTTAATATCAAGATACATGTGATTGTGAGATTCCAAAATATATTTAAGGCAAGAAATGCCATTTATATTTATATTTTCCCCTTGACATTTATCAAGTATACTAAAACTACAAAAAACGTATGTTTATATACTAATGACATTAACTTGTGCTACTACAATGTTTTCAAGTGTAAACAAGGCATGAGAAAATAGATTTTGAAGCACTAGAGATATACCTTAAGATATTCACTATATTCGTCCTCAAATTTCTTGCCCCAGATACTGTTACCTCCTCTTCCGGTACCTATATTACAAGACAAACAAAAGAAGTTTATCTAATTAAAAAAAACAAAAGTATCTAATTAAAAGTTGAAAAGGTTCATTTTCATTTTTTTTTTTTTTTTTTTAAGATTTTTTTTATTTATTGGAGAGAGAGAGAGCAGACAGAGATAGTGACAGAGGGCAGGAACAGGGAGGAGAGGGAGAAGCAGGCTACCCGGTGAGCAGGGATGTTGATGCCGGACTCAATTCCAGGACTCTGGGATCATGACCTGAGCTGAAGGCAGTTGCTTAACCAACCGAGCAACCCAGGTGCCTGAAAAGGTTCATTTTCTAAAACATAAGGGCTATTTTATAAATATTCACTTATTTTTACTTAATTTTTAAATTTTTTTTAAAAGATTTTATTTATTTATTTGACAGAGAGGGAGAGAGATCACAAGTAGGCAGAGAGGCAGGCAGAGGGAGAGGGGGGGAAGCAGGCTCCCTGTTGAGCAGAAAGCCCGATGCAGGGCTCCATCCCAGGACCCTGAGATCATGACCAGAGCTGAAGGCAGAGGCTTAACCCACTGAGCCACCCAGGCACCCTAATATTTATTTATTTTTAAGGATTTTATTTATTTGTGTGTGAGAGAAAAAGTACATAGGTGGGGGAGAGGGATCAGGTGAAGCAGGCTCTCCACTGAGCGGGGAGCCCAACTTGGGGTTCGAGCCCAGGACCCTGAGATCATGATCCCAGCCAAAAGCAGATGCTTAACCAACTGAGCAACCCAGGTGCCCCAATAACTCTTTAAACATAAATAAAATTTGGGGTGCCTGGGTGGCTCAGTCAGTTAAGCATCTGCCTTTGGTGTTAAGTCATGATCCCAGGGTCTTGGGAGATTGAGTCCCACACTGGGCTCCCAGCTCAGTGGGGAGTCTGCTTCCTCCCCACAGTCAGCAACACCCCCCTCCATGCTCACACACGCACTCTCTCACAAAAATAAATAAATTTAAAAAATAGATAAAATTTGATATATCCTCTTCCCAAAATTTCACTTTACAGACCAGAAAAATAAAGTATCTCTACAAAAAAAACGAAATCCTCTCACTATCAGTATTGTTCACATTTTAAGATGTTATTTGTTTACTTTAAAGAGAGAGAGTGTATGAGCAGGAGGGGCAGAGGGAAAGGAAGAGAGAATCGAAGTAGACTCTTCTCAGGACAGAGACTGATGCAGGGCTTGATCTCACAACCCCAAGATCACAACCCAAGCCGAAACCAAAAGTCCAATGCTCAACCGACTGAGCCACCCAAGCACCCCTGTCATATTTAATTTTAAAGCTAGATGCCAGTAGCTTCTACTTAAGAAATTTCTTGCTATGGTAAGGTAGCCAGGTAATAAAAACTCAATGTGCTTGTATCTTTGGTTTTATAAAAATTAAATAACTTTTATTTATTAAAAAATATTTATATATATATTCTCTAAGTAGGCTCTAAGTCCAGTGGGGCTTGAACTCACAACCCTAAGATCAAAATCTGGGTGGAAATCGAGAGTCAGATGCTTAACTGACTGAGGCCACCCAAGCAGCCCCCAAAATATTTTTAACTTGAGTATAGTTAACACATAATGTTACATCATATATTTTTCTATTCTTTGTCTACTCTCTTCTTCATACTGTATACTCAATACTCTAGCTGTTAATGGAGTAACTTACCTGTCGGATCTCCTGTTTGAACCATGAAACCCTTGATATTTCTATGAAATATACAGCCATTGTAGTAATTACTGGCACAAAGAGCCAAAAAATTCTGAAAAGAGTAAAAATAATGATTGGGAAATGATGTAGCAGAAACACATTTAAAGCAAAGAGCAAACTGTATTTACTGAAAAGACCATAACAATGCATTTATGTTTTTTAGGCATTACTTTGGCTAATGTCACTTTTCTGCCTAAAACACTTTAATGGCTTCTTTCTGTTCTTGGAATAGCATACACAATCCTACCTCTACATCTCATGTGTTAATAACTTCTTCCTGTTACTATGTTAACCCCATCATCATTCTAAAAATTCATCCAAAAGAGGTAGGCTGACCCACCCAAAGCCTTTGTACTTCTATCTCTATACCTGGAATATTCTTTTTATCTCTTTCCATGGAGATGCCTTCATTACCTTCTCCACTCAATTTAAGTATCACTTTCTTGACTAGGTCTGCCCTCAACTTCTTTTAAATAATTCTTTTCCATTAGTCTCTGTTTCAGTGCTTTGTTTCCTTCAATGCATTATCATGATCTAGAATCACTTTTTTTCTAGAATGACTCTCCCACCCCCCAACTTATTTTCTCAGAATATTAGCTCCATGAGGGTAAGGAATGTCCCTTGTTCATTACTGTATTCCCTGACCCTGGCAAGATAGCCTTTCATAAATAATTGTTGAATGAATATATAGAGAGTTAACTCTTTCCTTCTTTCGTCACTTAAATAATGAAAATAATGTAAGAAACAGTTCTCTTACCCAATATCCCAATGAATTGAAAAGAAAAAGATACCTACCACTCTTTAGTTAGAGAAGAATTATCTACCCTTTCTTTGATCCACCTTTAACATCAAAAGTAAGTGGAAACTGGGCAAGAAATTATGATGGCTAGTTTTTCCTGACACTGGTTTTATATATAAGTGTTTATTGTTTTTTAGGTTAGAGAATTTCAAGATGGTTATCCTGCTGCATTATCTCATATTTTACATATACATAATGGTACTCACCTCACAAGTTTTGGGTGTCCTCTCACAGAAGACTTCTATTTTAATATCACCTACATCTGTATGCAGTGTCACTGACTAAAAAGGAGGAAAAAAAATAAGAACAAATGAGATTTCATGACTTTATGCACTGTATTATTTCCCAAACTAGATTAAAGATGACAATCTGAATGAAAACACAAAAAGAAATAGCATTTCAGAGACGAACTGTCCTCATAGCTGAGAGCAAGCTGTACTTCTTCAAAATTTATTTCAACAGTAGGAAAAAAACTCCAGGAGATAAATATAAATGTTATGTAACATGGTATCTACCCTAAACATTTGACAGTAAATACTCTCATGGAAATACTTAAGTGTGAATTTTTCATCAATAAAAATGAAAACAATGGTTATGTTAGTAATACTGATTTAAATGCCAACTCACCAGCATCATTAATATATGTTGAAAAATAGTAAGAAAATGACTTTTCAAAACAGAGGCTCCACTATTTTCCTTATGTAATTTGAGTGACAGTGTTAAAAACAATTCCTTTCTTTACTAAAGACAACAATCTTCTGTGTTTCTAGATCTTAAATGTGCAGAGATAACCATATTATTCCTTGCTTGCTTTTTGTTTATCTGGTGTTCCAGTAACCTGCACATTCCTTTTGTTATTACTTTGGGGGTGGGGGGTTACTCTGAGGCTTCCTTTTTCTTTTTTTTCTTCTAGTAGTATCTAGCAATCAGAAAGTATGGTTGGGTTGATAGAGGGCAGGAGTGTGTGAGTTGGGGGTAGGGTTGGAGGGAGACAGAGCATTATTGTCATTGCTTTTCTTCTTCTATTTCAAGCTCTAGTTGCCCACCTGAGATCCAGAACAAAAGGATTCATTTAAAATTACCACACGTGGATATACTCCGCAACTCCCTCTTTCCATGTATACATTGTAATCAATCTTTTTCTGTAATAAGTAAATTCTGTGCATTTTAAGTGAAAACACTGAAGAATTTAAAAGTAATTTTGCTTCTGGTTTTGTTTAGGGTTGTCATCTGCTATATGCTTCTACAGCTTACCATTTCTGTCTTGCCATTAAAGTCCATGCAGTTTTATTTCCCTTGACTGAATTTCTAAAAATTACTTATAATGAAAGACATTAAGAGGAATTGTACAAAACTGGGAACGCCTGGGTGGCTCAGTCGATTAAGCGTCTGCCTTGGGCTTGGGTCATGATCCCGCGGTCCTGGGATCTAGTCCCACATCGGGCTTCTTGCTCAGCGGGGAGAGCCTGCTTCTCTGTCTGCCTGCTCAGCCTGCCGCTCTCCCTGCGTGTGCTCTCTGACAAATAAAATCTTTAAAAAAAAATTGTACAAAGCTTACCATTTTTCTTCTTGATGGTTTCAGGAAGTACTACTGCTTAATTTCGCAGTCTTACCAAGAGAAGTTGGAAAACGTGTTTCTCTATTCCCAAAAGAGAAAATTAAGTTTATTTTCCTCTCAACTCACACATGCTCATTTTTACTGCATATTTAAAAGAAAAAGTCGTATAGCACCCCCAAATAATAAAAATCTGATTATGGAAACGATGACAACCTCAAGCCCCCCAATCTCCTACTTCACTCTTCTTCTAAAGCCTCCCTGCAACTTTTCCAAGCCAGGTACATTTCCGCTTTGGGGTCTAGACACTGAGTGTTCTCTCTTTGGGGCACTTATACTCAGTCGTCCGGACAGTTACATTCCTCACGTACAAGTCTCTGCTCAAAAGTCAGGCCTATTGGCCTGATAACTATTTAAAACTGCCTTCACTCTAGTACCTGCCCAATTATCTTCTCCTATAGCACTTACCAATAATACGCTATGTATTTTTCTAATTAAGTCTGTTCCAATACCACCCTCCCCGCCCAGAATACTCACTCGAAGCAGCCCAAGAACCAAAACAAAGAGCTTAACAAGAATCTCGATAAGTGAATGAAAGAATGAGTGATGTTACCACTTCAGCTAGCACAGCTGTTGCTAAAACAGAAAAAAAAAGCCCTCGCACGTTTCGGGATTCGTGTCTTCGCGCTACCGGAAGTCGAGCGCGGGACCCATTAGAACGCCCCCATCTCCTCGCCTCGTTTTACCTCCTCCTTCCTTCGTATTTCAAACCAAAGTGACTAGAACTAGGAAGACAATGTAATTTTTCCTCACCTAGTACGCTTTTGATAGCGAAAGAGGCTCTTTTAATAAGTATAGAAGGACACGAAACGCAAACCAGAACCATTCCGCGCAACTTATGGCAGTGCCTTGGGCTCAGACATAAAATGGGAAGGACCACTTCCGCCCGGCTCCTCCCCGTCCCTTCCTGCAATGCCGGGAAGCCCTGCGCAGGACCGGAAGTGGTGAGTGCAGTTCTCCCGTGGCGGGCCGCGGTTAGTGCAGGCTGTGGTAGGTGTGAGGGTGCTTCTGGGGAAGGAGGCGGAGGAGGAGACGGGCAGGAAATTGGTCTGTGGCGTTGAGGCCATAGTGCTCTAAGCGGGGCAGGAGTGCGGACTCAGGAGCTTCTGGCCGTGTCTGGCCTCTGGTTCACCAGGTCTGAAGTGGGACTGAAATGAGGGGTCGATGAAGTAACTTAACAGAGTGCAGTTTGCAGGCTGTAAAGTGGGTCATCCTAATGTCGCTTAAAAACCGTGCTGACACTAGGCATTGTTCCGGCTGTACGGTTAAATTTTGCGACCACAGTGTAAGCGGGGCACTGTTATTTTCATTCTAAAGTGGGCGAAACAACAGAGGTTAGATAATTTGTTACACAGCTGTGGCTCTGGGAGTAAGTCTGGTTTCAGAGTGGGTGCTCCTACCCACCAGGTTTGCCGCCTTCTCATTGTTAATTGCGGCGTCAAGCCTCACAGCCTCGCAGTTTCCTGTCTGTGAAATGGAGGATGTTCTACGTTATTTTCAAGGGCTTTTTCAAATTTAGCAGTTAATAACTCAAAGCTGTGGTGGCCCAGGAGGGCTTTACTCACGCCTGCCAGATTTAGAAGAGTGGAGAGCGGGGCAGTAACAGTACTTGGGATCCGGAGAGGGAAATGTATAAGGACCTTTAGAAGATCTTCCAAGATCCCAGGCTCCAGTGCGTTTTGGAGGCTCCGCATCATTTCGGATCAGATTCTGAATAAGTACACACATGTCGTAGTAAATATTTTTGCTGAAAAAATAGATTTTTCAAAATTTTGTTAAATATTTTTGTTGAAAAATTTGTTTTTGAAATTACTGGATTAAGAATATTTGATTAAATTTACGATTGGCTGTGCTTATCTTGTCAGTTATTATGCATACTATGAATGCTTTTCTTCAAAAATAGAAATGTTCCTGGATTCTTAATGGAGTTGACAGTGTTAGTTTTGTATAGGGCCTAGACACTGAAAAGGTTTGTTGAGAAAAGCTTTATTTCGAAAGTTGAAGGAGACTTGTAAGAAAGGGTAGTATTTAGAAAACTAGAGAAGGGAGGAGAGTGATTGAAGCAAGAATGGGGAGAATAAGAATCAGGGCGTGTGTGAGGTGGAGGAGGTGGGGATGAACATTTGTGTATTATGTACCAGGCTCATGCTAGGTGACTTAAACGTATTAATTCATTTGCTCCTGTGAATGGCCTGTGATGTAGGTTATAGTGTCTCCCATTTTGTAAATGAGAAAAATAACCTCAGGTTAAATGAGTTATCTAAGATACCGTGTGATGGGCGCCTGAGTGGCTCAGTGGGTTAAAGCCTCTGCTTTCGGCTCAGGTCATGATCTCAGGGTCCTGGGATCGAGGCCCGCATCAGGCTCCCTGCTCAGCGGGGAGCCTGCTTCCCCCTCTCTCTCTCTGCCTGCCTCTCTGCCTCCTTGTGATCTCTCTCCCTCTGTGAAATAACTAAATTAAAAAAAAATAAGATACCGTGTGATGGTAAGCGGTAGAATTAGTATTTGAACCCAGGAATATGTGACTTCAGCTCTTTTGCTTATTTGCTTTGCTCCCTCAAAGGTCCAGGCTTAAAGTGTATCTGTGTACCATTTTTTGTGTTTTGACTTCAGATACTCAGTTTTGCCTGATTTCTGTATGTTTTCATCTCCTGGACGCCTCATTCACAGAACAGTCCGGCTTGTTCATTCCCCAATCTGCAGTTCTTCCCGTTCCTTCATGGATTTGAAGGTGCTTCTCTCCTCCTTGAATGACTTTGCATCCCTCTCACTTGCTGAGAGTTGGGACAATGTTGGATTACTGGTGGAACCAAGCCCACCACACACTGTACACACACTCTTTCTTACCAATGACTTGACCGAGGAGGTAATGGAGGAGGCGCTGCAAAAGAAGGCCGATCTCATTCTCTCCTACCATCCACCTATTTTTCAACCCTTAAAGCACATAACCTGGAAAACCTGGAAGGAACGCCTGGTGATCCAGGCTCTGGAAAACAGAGTTGGTATTTACTCTCCTCACACAGCCTATGATGCTGCACCCCAGGGAGTCAACAGCTGGTTGGCTAAAGGGCTTGGTGAGAAGTCTCTTACTGTTTCATGTTTATTATTTTTCCTACAAATGCTTTGAAGTTTTAGAATGTCTTTCCAATAGAATTTTAATTGTTTTAGATGTGGGTACCATGATTTTTATATATTTAAAAATAATGTGAAATCTGGCAATTGTATTTGGTAAATGAAATTTTTATCCTTACTGAATAAGGAGAGCATAGGAAATCGTCATTGCTGGACTGAGCTTTGTGAGTCCTCACTCAAGTGGCACAGGGCCTAGCACCCAGAAATTTGAGAAGTTCTTGTTAAATTGAGCTGAGAGCTCAGACCTCTCCAGAATATACTTATGGGTCAGTTAAATAGACATCAGAGTTTTATTGAATGCTTATTCATGCCCAGTACGATGAAGGACTTCAGCCAATATGTTTTAGTTTTATTTTTTGTAAGTTATTTTAGTTTACTCATTTGGGGCTGAAGCTTTTATGAAGACATATCTGGATTAATGTGGTCAAGTCGATTATGAGCATTTGCAACCTGAATGATGGTTTACATGAATAAATTTAGGAAGCAATCACAATTCAGTATATCCTCTAAGAATTCATGAGTCAAGTTTTTGTGATATTTAAGTCTTCTGGAAAATAATTGTGAAAATAAATTTGGTTTTGTATGTACGAAATCCTAGATTATGGGAATTGAGGTGTATAGAATTTAGGTGTATATGTAAGAGATATGGGTGCATGTGTGTGTGTGTATTACCTAAGTATCTGAGAATTGATCTTTAAAAACTCATTTCCTTAAAATTTTGCCCATAATGGTTTATCTTTTTAATTAAAAAAAAAAAAAAACCACCTTTTTTTTCCCTAGGAGATTGCACCTTCAGGCCCATACATCCTTCCAAAGCTCCCAACTACCCCACAGCAGGGACGCACAGGGTCGAATTCAGTGTTAACTGCACCGAAGACCTGGGCAAAGTCATTTCTGCAGTGAAAGAAATTGCAGATGTTTCTGTCACTTCTTTTTCTACGAGGTACGGTGTATTTTTCTTCTTTTTTTGTGTGTATTTTTCTGTATGGTCTTCCTTCTAAATTCTGTAACCCTGCTATTTAGATCTGAAACAAATTGTTTTCCTCCAGAGTGGGTTTCTAAGGCAGCATACTTCTCATTTGCACGTGGGTATTCCCTGGGGCTTTTTTGAAACAGTAAAAATGACAAGTAACACTATTTTCTATGTGGGAGGGACTGATAATGTTGAAAGGTGGTTTTTACCTGAGGTTATAGAAATAAACCCTATTGATAACACTGATTACATGGATTTACTTTTAGTTTCCAGTAAATCAGTGATTCCCAAGCACTTTTTAAATTTTTATTTATTTTTGGGTGCCTGGGTAGCTCAGTTGGTTAAGCATCTGCCTTCGCCTCAGGTCATGATACCAGGGTCCTAGGATTGAGCCCAGCATTGGGCTTCCTGCTCAGTGGGGAGCCTGCTTCTCCCTTTCCCACTCCCCCTGCCTGTACTCTCTCTCTCTGTCAAATAAATAAAATTTAAAAAAATGAATAAAATTTATTTTTTATTTAAATTCAATTTAGTTAACATATGCTGAATTATCAGTTTCAGGGGTAGGATTTAGTGATCATCAGTTGTATATACACCCAGTGCTCATTACTTCAAGTGCCCTCCTTAATGCCTATCCCCCACCGACCTCCCTTCCAGCAACCCTCAGTGTTTTCCTAGAGTTAAGAGTCTCTTATGGTTTGCCTCCCTCTCTGTTTTCATCTTATTTTATTTTTCCTTCCCTTCCCCTATGTTCATCTGTTTTGTTTCTAAAATTCCACGTATGAGTGAAATCATATGGTATTTGTCCTCTCTTAGTTATTTCACTTAGCATAATACTCTAGTTCATCCACATTATTGCAAATGGCAAGATTTCATTATTTTTGATGGCTGAGTAGTATTCCGTTGTATGTATGTACCACGTTTTCTTTATCCATTTATTCGTTGATGACATCTTGGCTCTTTCTGTATTTTGGCTATTGTGGACATTGCTGCTATAAACGTTGGGGTACATGTGCCCCTGTCAATCACTACGTTTGTATCCTTTAGATAAATACCTAGTAGCGCAGTTGCTGGGTTGTAGGGGAGTTCTATTTTTTTTTTTTTAAGATTTTATTTATTTATTTGTCACAGAGAGAGAGATTACAAGTAGGCAGAGAGGCAGACAGAGAGACAGGGAGAGGAGGAAGCAGGCTCCCTGCTGAGCAGAGAGCCTGATGCGGGCCTCGATCCCAGCACGCTGATATCATGACCTGAGCCGAAAGCAGAGGCTTTAACCCACTGAGCCACCCAGGCGCCCGCAAATATTTTTTAATAGTGTTGAGGAATTTAAAGACTGTGAAGAGAAATTATAGGACTTTATAGGTTCCAGTTGTGGCGGTCTTTTACCATACTGAAATACTGTGTAAGTACTGAAATTAAAAGAAAATGATACAGATAAAGAATGAAAATTTCCAGCAATACAAAAGTCCTCCTTGTTCCTTTTACTCAATTCCACTATCTTCAATGCAAATCATCTTTTCCCTGTTTTCAAAGAAGTGGGTATCTTTCCATACATACACAGGAATATGAAGAAATGTATAGTTTTTGGGTTTTCCCCCCCTTAAATGGTATGTTGCATTTGCCTTTTTTACTTACCATGGTGTGTTAGAGATCATCCCATATAGTTATAGAAGATACCTGCTGAATAGTGTATTTTTTTTGAGATGTACTGGGTTTCTTTGAGCATTCTTCCTCCTGATGAGTTTTTTTTTTTTTAAGAGTTTATTGATTTTATTTGACACAGAGAGAGAGAGAGATTACAAGTAGGCAGAGAGGCAGGCAGAGAGGCAGGCAGAGGAGGAAGCAGGCTCCCCGCTGAGCAGAGAGCCCGATGTGGGCCTCGATCCCAGGACGCTGAGATCATGACCTGAGCCGAAAGCAGAGGCTTTAACCCACTGAGCCACCCAGGTGCCCTTTTTTTTTTTTTTTTTAACTAATGTACATTTGGTTTTAGTTTTTCCCTATTACAGGTAATATCTGGATTTTACCATTAGATTGGGGTCCAGGCAGTTTTTCCTTTTTCTTTCAAAGCTCCACAGACGATTCTAGTGTTGGCAACTACTCTTCCAGATTCTTTTAAGGTATCTTTTAGTTCTAGACTTCTATGATCATATTTAGAGTTTATGGTTAAATACAGAACTTTCCTTATGACAGTCTTTTTGGAGAGGCTCTATGGCATTGCTTTTCAGAGGGTGATTCAAGGACCCCCTATATCATTGTTAATGGGATGCTTATGAAAAATGCCCATTTTTGGCTTTTCATCTTAGATCTATGTAATTAGAGTGGGACTTGCTTGAAAATCTGTCCTGGAGATTCTTCTATTCAGTCATATTTGAAAGTTAACTTCTGTAGGGTCTTAAAAAAATCCAATTTGCCATAGTCCCATTCATAGAAGTTCCGTTTCACTGGATCTGTAGAAGAGTCCAGCAGCTATCATTTCAAGAAGCTAGCAGATTTCTGATGCACACCTGGAATTAAGAATAATTCTGTAACAGGTCCCCTGGATGGCTCAGTAGGTTAAGCATCTGCCTTTGGCTCAGGTCATGATTCCAGGGTCCTAGGATTGAGTCCTGCATCAGGCTCCCTGCTCAGTGGAGAGTCTGCTTCTCCCTCTCCCTCTTCTGCTTCTCTTGCTCTGTGCTCACTCGCACTCTTTCGCTCTCTCTCAAAATAAAATAGTTCTGTAACAGTGGTTTCAGAGTGAGGTCCCTGGGTCAGCAACATCAGCATCACCTGGAACTTGTTAGAAAGGTAAATTCTCAGATCACCACCTAGAACTACTGATTGTGGGGGTAGAACTCAGCAATCTGTGTTTTAATAAGTCTACAAGGAGATCTTGTGCCGGGGTTGCTCAGTGGGTTAAGCATCTGACTCTTGCTTTCCACTCAGGTCGTGATCTCAGGGTCATGAGTGCAAGTCCTGTGTTGGGATCTGCACTGAACACAGAAACTGCTTGAGATTCTTTCTCCCTCTCCCCCTCCCTCCCTCTCTCTCAAATAAATAAATCTTAAAAAAAAAAAAGTCTACAAGGAGATTTTGATGTATGCTGAAGTTTGAGAAATATTATTCTAGAAAATAGTTTGGCTTGGGATCGAATCCTAAATTTCATGTAATCTGATCTCTATTACAGGAGCTTGTAAACTGGATTGTTTAAAATACGTTTCATGGGGCACCTGGGTGGCTCAATTGGTTAAGTGTCAGGTTAAGCATCTGACTCTTGGTTTCAGCTTAGGTCAGGATCTTAGGGTTGTGAGATCGAGCCTCTTGGCAGTGAGGCCAAGTCTGCTTAGGATACTCTCTCCCATCCCCTCTGCTCCTTCTCTTGTGAGCACACGCTTGCGCATGCTCTCTCGTGCTGTCTCTCAAATAAATAAAATCTTTATGAAAAATAAAATACATTTCACTTACATTTATCCTAAAGGAGCAGTGATTTTTTTTTTTTTAATAGGACTGATGATGGAGAACAAACACGGATTAGTCTGAATTGTAGTCAGGAGGCTTTGATAAAGGTGGTGGCTTTTCTTTCCCAGAGCACACAATTCTATCAGAAGACCGAAATTCTATCACTGGAGAAGGTAATAAAAATGTTACTGTGCATTTTTGTTTGACAGTTTCATTTGTAAATTGTTAGATTGACAGGCTATATTAACTGTTACTTAAAGAAGCACAGGGTGGTGGTGAGTGTGTAAAATATCCTGAAAAAATATGTTGAGAAAGGGAGACATTTCCAGAGTGGAAAAATATGTTGAGAAAGGGAGACATTCCCAGAGTGGAAAACTGTTGGTAGATGTTTTAGTCCATTTGGGCTGCTATAGCATATTTGGGCTGCTGTGACAAAATACCCCAGACTGGATAGCTTATGAGCAACAGAAATTTATTTCTCACAGTTCTGGTGGCTGGGAAGTCCAAGATAACAGTACCAACAGATTCGGAGTGGTGTCTGGTGAGGGCCTACTTCCTGGTTCATCAGCGGCACCTTCTCTCTGTGTTCTCACATAGAGGGAAGGACTAGGGCTCTTGGAGCCCTATTGTATAAGTGAATCCCAGTCATGTGGGCTCCCCACTTATGACTTAAGTACCCCCAAATACCTCCTAATGTGGCTCCACCTCCTAATACTACCACCTTTGGGGGCTAGGATTTCAACATACGAATTTGTGTGGGGGCAGACACATTCAGGTCATAGCAGTGCAGTACTTTCAAAAAAGTTCTGGTTTTGGGGTACCTGGGTAGCTCAGTCCATTAAGTGTCCCGACTCTTGATTTTGGTTCAGGTCATGATCTCAGGGTCATGAGGTGTGGCTCCACGCTGGGTGTGGATCATGCTCATGACTTCCCCTCCCCCCAAGCTCATATGTGTGTGCTCTCTCAAAAAAATAAAATAATAAAAAATAATTTTAAAGATTCTGTGGTGTTTTTTTTGCNCATATGTGTGTGCTCTCTCAAAAAAATAAAATAATAAAAAATAATTTTAAAGATTCTGTGGTTTTTTTTTTGTTTTTTGTTTTTTTGTTTTTTTAATTTAGTTGAGAGCAAGAGAGCGCACAAGCAAGGTGGGGCAGACGGAGAAGCAGACTACCCACTGAGCAGGGACCTGAATGTGGGGCTCTATCCCGGGACTCCAGGATCATGAGCTGAGCCAAAGGCAGATGCTTAACCAACTGAGCCGCCCAGGTGCCCCTAAAGTCTCTGTTTTTTATTGAAGTGTGGTTGACACCCAGTATTACATAGCAGTACTTTTTAGGGTTAGAGACTCAGTTACAGGTTCTATCTCTTTTAGACCCTCTGCCTGGACCATTTTATTTGCTCCTCTAACCTGATCGCTGTTTGTATAATGATTCCTGTATCTTGATTTTTCTGGCTCAGAATGCTTTCTTAAGGTAAAAAGTTAAAAAACCCATATTTCCAGGGACTCTCTGGACATTTTCCTCTTAATGGATTCCACAAGTACTTTAATATATGCAAATACTGATCTTATCCCCTGTACCATCCCTTTATTTTTATTGATTTTTTTAGAAAGAGCATGCACACCTGTGAGAGCAGGGGGTGGGGGGCGGGGCAGAAAGAGGCAGAGAGAAAGAATCTTAAGCAGGCTCCACCCTGAGATCATGAACCAAGCCGAAATCAAGAGTCAGATGCTTTTTTTTTTTTTTTTAAGATTTTATTTATTTATTTGACAGAGAGAGATTACAAGTAGGCATAGAGGCAGGCAGAGAGAGAGGAGGAAGCAGGCTCCCGGCTGAGCAGGGAGCCCGATGCAGGGCTCAATCCCAGGACCCTGAGATCATGACCCGAGCTGAAGGCAGAGGCCCTAACCAACTGAGCCACTCAGGCGCCCCAAGAGTCAGATGCTTAACCAAGGGATCTGCCCAGGCACCCCTACTTCACCCCTTTAAAAATTTTTTCTGTTTCATTGGTGGTGTCATCATCTATCTTATTTTCCAAGTTTCCACAACTTTGCCTTGCCTCTCATAAATCCAAGCCCTGCTGATTCTGTCCCTAGTCTAAACTGTTTCTCTTCTCTATTTGCTTTGTCATCATAGTAGTTGAAACTCTCATCTTTTCTCACCAGGGAGGTGAATAGTCTCCCTAGTGGGCACCTAAAAGAGACAGTCCATGCTTTCCGGCATAGTGTACAAAGCCCTTCATGGCTGACCATGCCTTCTGTCCCCAGCCCTTGCTCTGCACACCAGCTACAGTGTCTGCTCTTGGATCTATCTTGAGCTCATGCCTTTCCACATTTCACCCTATCCCTTTCCTACCACGCTGCACTTACCATCTCTCCTTTTTTGCTTTTTTTCTGGTCTGGGAGACCCAAGACTCTGTAAAACCTTTGATTCCGGGATGCCTGGGTGGCTCAGTCAGTTAAGCATCTGCCTTCTGCTCACCTGGGATCGGGTCCCGCATTGGGCTCCTTGCTCAGCAAGGAGCCTGCTTCTTTTTCTGCCTGCACTCCCCCCTGCTCTCTCTCTTTCTGACAAATAAAATCTTGGGGGAAAAAACCCCCCAAAAACAAATCCCTTTGTTTGCACTTCCTCTAAGTACCCCTACCCCAAGTCCCAGCTCATTTATTTTGTTGTTTCTTTGTGCTCCCATAAAATAGCACCTCTCTTGTATTTAAACATTTTATTGTGATTAGTTACGTAACATTTGCCTTTTCAGAAGACTGAGCTCGTCGAAGTCAGAAAATGTTTTTGTCAGGTCTCCATCCCCAGACTTTAGCCTGGTGCTGGCTGTACTAAGCTTACAGTGTGCATATTTTATTCTCATCATGTGCTCTTTGTTTACTAGGACAAAGATGGACAGTTTTTCTGACTTCTGTTTCTCCTCAGCCTCTGCTTCTACATGCTGGAATGGGACGGGTATGCACACTGGATGAATCTGTTTCCTTGGCAACCATGATTGAGCGAATCAAAAAGCACCTTAAACTATCTCATATTCGCCTTGCTCTTGGGATAGGAAGGACCTTAGGTAAATATGTACCATTTATTTGTCCGGTGTATCTACTAATGTAGTATTATGTAGTGCTTGGGCAAAGTTGAAGCTCTTGGTTATATTACTATAAGTGACAGGAAACATGTTAGTTCATGGGAGATGACTGGTTTTTTTTATCAGTCAGGGTGGACTAGGTTATGCTGGGGTATACATCTTATTGGCTCAGACAAGATCTGTGTCTTTCTCATATTTGGTGTTCGAGTCAGCAGAAGTCTCCTCACCGTAGACTGATTTCTGTTGCAGAGGGGGAGTTTTGGAGAGTCTTCAACCATCAGTTAAATATTCTAGCCTGGAAATGATACATTTTCTGTTCAACTCATTGTCCAGAATTAATCACATTGCCAGTACAAGTCAGGGCATGAAATGCAGTCCTACAATGGGCCAAGAAGAGAGCTGGAAATTGTTACTGTTCCAATTGCTCCCAATTAACAATGCAAATGTTATATTTTACCATACTGGTGGTAGTTTATAGTGAGGTGCAAAGTGACCCACTGCAGTTTGAATCTTGTAGCCACGGTCTTGTCTTTTGGCTTTGCCCAGTATTTTGGGGAACAAGGAAGTGAACAGGACATTTGTTGGACTCCTGCAGTGAGCCTAGTAAGTATACTGACTGTCCTAAATATGTGAATTCCCACTGCAAAGGCAGTGAGTGGAGCATAGTTGTCATGAGTGTGGATTCTGAATGCCTTGGGTTCAAATTTATGCGTCCTCTTTGCTGCATAACTTTGACAAGTCAGTGAACACCTCCGTGTCATGGTGGTCTCATCTGTAAAAACTGCAGTAATAATAATAAAACCTTTCTCATCAAGTTAGTATAATCCATGTAACAGGACACAGTGGCTGGCATACATTGAGTATAGTACACACTAGCTATTAATTATGTGGAAGGTATTATTATTCCTATTATAGGTGATAAAATTGCGGTTCAGACAAATAGGTAATTTAGTCCACCAACAACTCATGGGAGTCAGTTTCCAAAGAAAATGGATGGCAGGGATGGGATTTGATTTCTGATCCAACTCCAAAGCTGCTTTTTGATTTTTTTTCTTTCAGACTTAAAATTTTTATCTTATTTATTTCTTTATTTTGGAGAGAGAGAGCCTGTGCATGTGTGTGTGTGCATGGAGGGTGGGGAGAGGTGGAGGGAGAGGGAGAGACAATCCCAAGCAGACTCTGCACTGAGCATGGAGCCCGATGTGGGGCTTGATCTCATGACCCTAAGATCACAACCTGAGTTGAAACCAAGAGTTGGGTACTTAACTAACTGTGCCACCCTGGTACTCCTGTTTTATTTATTTTTTAATTGAAGTATACTTAACATACACTGGTATATTAGTTTTAGGTGTACAACATAATTATTCAACAAGTCTATAGATTATGCTGTGCTTATTAAGTGAAACTACCAATTTGTCACCATACAATACTATTATGATACCATTAACCATATTCCCTATGCTGTACCTTTTGTCCCCATAACTTATTCATTCTATAACTGGAAGTGTCTCCTCCTCCCCTTCACATATTTTGCCCATTCCCCCTCCCCTCTGGCAGCCATCTGTTCTTTGTATTTATGGGTCTCCTGCTTTTTATTTATTTCATTTGTTTTTTTAAAGATTTGTATTTATTTATTTATTTGTTTGTTTGTTTATTTATTTATTTATTTATTTATGTGGCAGAGAAAGAGAGACAGTGAGAGAGGGAGAAGCAGGCTTCCCATGGAGCAGGGAGCCCAATGTGGGGCTCAATCCCAGGACCTTGGGATCGTGACCTGAGCCAAAGCCAGACGCTTAATGACTGAGCCACCCAAGCACCCTTCTTTTGTTTTTTTAGATTCCATATGTGATTCCTCATGGTATTTGTCTTTCTCTGACTTTTATTTTAGTTAGCGTAATACCCTCTAGGTCCATCCATGTTGTTGGAAATGGCAAGATTTCCTTTTTTGTGGCAGAGTAATGTTTCATCATGTATATTTACCACATCACCTTTGTCAGTTTATCTGTTGGTGAGCATTTGGGTTGCTTCCTTAGCTTGGCTATTGTAGATAATGCTGCAGTAAACATAGGGATGCATATGTCTTTTCAAGTTAGTGTTTTTATTTTCTTTGTGTAAATACCCAGTAGTGGAATTACTGGGTCATATGGTATTCCTATTTTTATTTTTTTGAGGAACCTCCATACTGTTTTCCACAGTGTCTGCAACAGTTTGCATTCCCAGCAACAGTACATGAATGTTCCTTTTTCTCCCATCCTCACCAACCCTAGTTATTTCTTGTCTTTTTTGATTTCATTCTTTCTGACAGGTGTGAATGATACTTCCTTGTGGTTTTGATTTGCATTTCTCTGATGATGAGTGATGTTGAATCTGCTGGCCATCTGTATATCTTTGAAAAAAATGTTAGTTGAGGTTTTCTGCCCATTTAAATCGGATTTTGTGAGGGTTTTTTTAATGTTGAGTTGTATAAGTTCTTTATATATTTTGGATGTTCATTTGTTACTGGATTTATCATTGCAAATATCTATTCCCTTTTAGTAAATTGCCTCTTCATTTGTTGATGGTTTCCTTTGCTGTGCAAAAGTTTTTTCTTTTTTAGTTAAGTTTTTTTTTTTTTTTTTTTTTTGAGAGAGCAAGAGAGTGAGCACAAGCAGGGTGAGAGGCAGAAGGAGAGGTAGAGGGGTGCCTTGGTGGCTCAGTGGGTTAAGCCTCTGCCTCCGGCTCAGGTCATAATCTCAGGGTCCTGGGATTGAGCCCTGCATCTGGCTCCTTGCTCAACGGGGAGCCTGCTTCCTCCTCTCTCTCTCTGCCTGCCTCNTCTCCCTCTCTGTCAAATAAATAAATAAAATTAAAAAAAAAAAAAAAAGGATAGACTCCCTGCTGAGCAGGGAGCCCAATGTGGGGCTTGAACTGGGACTCCAGGATCATGACTTGAGCCAAAGGCAGATGCTTAACCAACGGAGCCACCCAGGCATGCTTTAGTAAAGCTTTTTATTTTGGTGTAGTCCCAATAATGCATTTTTGTTTTTGTTTACCTTGCCTCAGGAGACCTATCTAGAAAAGTATTGTTAAGGCCAATGTAAGAGAAATTACTGCCTATGTTTTCTTTTAGGAGTTTTATGGTTTCAGGTCTTACATTTAGGTTTTTAATCCGTTTGAGTTTATTTTTGTGTTGGTGTAAGATAGGGGTCCAGTTTCATTCTTTTGTACATAGCTGTCCAGTTTTTCTAGCATCATTTGTTGAACAGACTTCTTCCCATTGCATATTCTTGCCTCCTTTGTCAAAGATTGATTGATCATATATAAATGTAGGTTTATTTCTGGTCTCTATTCTGCTCCATTGATCTATGTGTTTGTTTTTGTACCAGTACCATACTGTTTTGATTATTAAACCTTTGTGGTATATCTTGAAATCAGGAAGTGTGAATCCTCCATCTTTGTTCTTTCTTAGGGTTGCTTTGGCTATTTTAGTCTTTGATGACTCCATACAGATTTGAGTATTATTTGTTCTAGTTTCATGAAAAATGTTGGTCTTTTGATAGGGATTGCATTGAATCTGTAGATTGCTTTTGGTAGTATGGACATTTTAACATTATTCTTCAAATCCATCATAATGGAATATCTTCCCATTTGTGTCATCTTCAATTTCTTCCATCAGCGTTTTACAGTTTTCAGAGTATAGGACTTTGACCGCATTGGTTAAGTTTATTCCTATTTTATTCTTTTTGATGCAATTGTAAGTGGAATTGTTTCCTTAATTTCTTTTTCTGCTACATTATTAGTGTATAGAAATGTAACAGATTTCTGTATATTAATTTTGCAACATTTTTGAATTCATTTATTATTTTTATTGTTTTTTTGGTAGAGTCTTGGGTTTTTTTGTTTTGTTTTTTTTTATTTGAGAGAGAGAGAGAGAGAGAGAGTGAGAGGATGAGATGGGAGAAGGTAAGAGGGAGAAGCAAACTCCCCATGGAGGTGGGAGCCCGATGCGGGACTTGATCCCAGATCCCGGGATCATGACCTGAGCTGAAGGCAGTCACTCAACCAACTGAGCCACCCAGGCGCCCCAGTCTTGGGGTTTTTTATGTATACTATTATGTCAGCTACAAATAGAGTTTTATTTCTTCCTTATCAATTTGGTTATCTTTTATTTCTTGTTTGATTGCTATGACTATAACTTATGGTGGTTAGAGTGGGCATTCTTGTCTTATTCCTGATCTTAGAGGAAAAGCTCTCAGTTTTTCACCATCGAGTATGATGTTAGCTGTGGGTTTTTCATATATGGCCTTTATTATGTTGTGGAATGTTTCCTCTAAACCCACTTTATTGAACAGATGTTGAATTTTGTCCAGTGCCTTTCTGCACCTATTGAGATGATCATATGATATTTATCTTTTGCTTTGTTAACGTGGTGTATTACATTGATTTTATAACTATTGAAGCATTCTTGAATCCCTGGAATAAATGCTACTTGATTGTGGTGAATGTGTTGTTGAATGTGGTTGGCTAATGTTTTATTGAGGATTTTTGCATCTATGTTCATTGGAGATATTGGCTTGTAGTTTGGGAATGTCTTTGGTTTTGGAATTGAGGTAATGCTGGCCTCATAGAATATATTTGGAAGATTTCCTTCCTCTTCTATTTTTTGGAATAGTATGGGGAGAATAGGTATTAGCTCTTCTTTAAGTGTTTGGTAGAATTCACCTGTAAATTCACCTAGACTTGTATTTACTGGGGCTTTTTGATTACCAATTCAGTTTCATTATTAGTAATCAGTTGGTTCAGATTTTCTATTTATTCCTGATTCAATTTTGGAAGATTATGTATTTTCAGGAGTTTATCCATTTCTTCTGGGTTGTTCAATTTGTTGGCATGTAATTTTTCAAAGTAGTCTCTCATCCTTTGTGTTTCTGTTGTGTCAGTTGTTACTTCTCTTTGATTTTTTAAATTTGGGTCCTCCATTTTTCTTGAGTCTGGCAAAGATTTATCAATTTTGTTTACCTTTTCAAAGAAACGCCTCTTGATTTCGTTGTTCTTTTCTATTATTTGGGGCTTGCCTTTTTTTTTTTTTGTCTTTTTCATTTATTTCTGCTCTGATCTTTTTTTTTTTAAGATTTTATTTATTTATTTGCCAGAGATCAGATCACAAGTAGGCAGAGAGGCAGGCAGAGAGAGTAGGAAGCAGGCTCCCCACTGAGCAGGGAGCCCAATGCAGGACCCTGAGATCATGACCTGAGCCGAAGGCAGTGGCTTTAACTCACTGAGCCACCCAGGCGCCCTGATCTTTTGTTTCCTTCCTCTACTGACCTTGGATTTTGTTCTTTTTCTAGTTCCTTTAATTATAAGGTTAGATTGTTTACCTCAGATATTTCTTGTTTCTTGAGGTAGGCCTGTTACTGTAAATTTTCCTTAGAATTGCTTTTACTGTGTCTCAGATTTTGGACTATTGTGGTTCATTTCCATTTGTCTCTATTTTTTTTATTTCTTCTTTGATTTCTTTGTTGACCCATTGGTTGTTTAACTTTGACATGTTTGTGGTTTTTCCCAGTTTTTTTCTTGTGATTGATTTCTAGTTTCTTGCCTTGTGGTCAGAAAAGATGCATGATACAACTTCATTCTTCTTAAATTTATTGAGACTTTGGGGCACCTGGGTGGCCCAGATGGTTAAGCGTCTACCTTCAGCTTAGGTCATGACCCCAGGGTCCTGGGATCAAGCCCCACATCAGGCTCCCTGCTTCTTCCTCTCCTTCTACTGCTCCCCCTGCTTGTGATCTCTCACTGTCTCTGTCAAATAAATAAAATGTTAAAAAAAATTTATTGAGACTTATTTTGTGGCCTGACATGATTTATCTGGGAGAATCTTCCATGTACACTTGAAAAGGTGTATTCTGGTTGTTTTTTGTTTTTCTTTGGTTTTTTTTTTTTTTTTGGATGGAATGTTCTGTGTATATCTGTTAGGTGCATTTGGACTAAGGTGTCATTCAAAGACACTGTTTCATTATGGATTTTGTGACTGGATAATTTATTCATTGATATAAGTGGGTGTTAAAGTTTCCTACTGTCATGGTATTACTGTCAAATTTCCCTGACATAAAAGGAAATATCTGTTAATATTTGCTTTATGTATTTAGGTGCTCCAATGTTAGGTGCATAGATATTTATCATTGTTATATTTTCTTTTTGCATTGATTTTTTTATAATTATGTAATCCCCTTCTTTGTCTTTTTTTTAATTTTATTTTTATTCCCTTTGTCTCTTGTTTTAAAGTCTGTTTTGTCTGTTTTATCTGATAGAAGTGGCTACCTCAGCTTTTTTTTTTCTTTTTTCTTTTGCTTCCATTTGTATGGAATATCTTTTTCCATTTCTGCTCCTTCATTTTGTGTGTTTCTTTAGGTCTGAAGTGAGTCTCTTGTAGGCAGCATATAGTTGGGTCTTGTGTTTTATCTGTTCCACCACCAGTTTTTTGATTGGTACATTTAGACCATTTACGTTTAAAGTAATTACTGATAGATATGTACTCACTGTTATTTTGTTTCTTTTTCTTTTCTTTTTTTTAAGATTTTATTTGAGAGAGAGAGAGAGAGAGAAAGAGAGAGAGAACATGAGAGGGGAGAAGGTCAGAAGGAGAAGCGGACTCCCCATAGAGCTGGGAGCCTAATGTGGGACTCGATCCCGGGACTCTGGGATCATGACCTGAGCTGAAGGCAGTCGCTTAACCAACTGAGACACCCAGGCGCCCTGTTATTTTGTTTCTAATTGTTTATGTAGTTCTTCTCTGTTTCTCTATTCCTTTCTTCTCTTCCTCCCTTTCCTTGTAATTGACGATTTCCTGTAGTGTTATGCTTGGCTTTCTTTCTCTTCACTTTTTGTGTATCTGTTATAGGTTTTGTGTTTGTGGTTATGAGGAGGTTTATCTATAGAATCCTAAGTATATAGCCATCTGTAATAATCTGATGGTCACTTAAGTTGGAACACATTTTTTCTAAAGATTTATTTATTTTAGAAAGAGAAAGTGAGCAAGTGGGGAGGGAGGGGCAGAGGTAGAGAAAGAATCTTAAAGCAGACTCCCCACTGAGCATGGAGCCTGTCGTGGTAAGAATTGGCTGCCCAACTGACTGAGACACCCAGGTGCCCCAGTTGGAACTCATTTATTTTTTAAAAGATTTTATTTATTTATTTATTTGACACAGAGAGATCACAAGTAGGCTGAGAGGCAGAGAGAGAGGAGGAAGCAGGCTCCTTGCCGAGCAGGGAGCCCGATGTGGCCTCGATCCCAGGACCCTGAGATCATGACCTGACCTGAAGGCAGAGGCTTTAACCCACTGAGCCACCCAGGTGCCCTTGGAACTCATTTTAAAAGGACTTCTTTTTTACTCCCTCCTCTGTGTTTTTTGTATACATTATCTTATTTTACATATTTTTATTCATAACTTTCTTCAAATTAACGGTTTTTTCTTATCCACCTCCAGGAGTTCTTTTACATTTTTTTAAGTCCAGTTTAGTGGTGATGAGCTCCTTTAGCTTTTGCTTGTCTGGGAAGTTCATTTTATCTTTCCTTCAAATCTGAGTGATAATCTTGCTGGGTACATTCTTCTTCTTTTTTTTAAGATTTTATTTATTTATTTGACAGAGAGAGATACAGCGAGAGAGGGAACACAAGCCAGGGAAGTGGGAGAGGGAGAAGCAGGCTTTCCGTCAAGCAGAGAGTCTGATGTGGGGCTTGATCCCAGGACCCTGAGATCATGACCTGAGCCGAAGGCAGAGGCTTAACCCACTGAGCCACCCAGGTGCCCCTGGGTACATTATTCTTGATGGTAGTTTTTTTTTTTCATTTAGCACTTTATGTCATGAACATTCATTTTGGCCTGCAAAATTTCTGCTGAAAATCAGCTGATAAAATTCTCTTTTAGTCTGACAATTCAATTATTATGTGTCATGGTATGGACCTCCTTGGGTTCATCCTGTTTGGAACTCTCTGTGCTTCATGAACTTGGATGTTCTTCCCTTCTGATCAGGAAAGTTTTCGGCTATTATTTCTTCAAATAAGTTTTCCGACTCTTTCTCTCCTGGGATGCATATAATGCTAATAATGTTTGTTAGCTTGATGTTGTTGAAGAGATCCCTTACCATATTCTCATTTAAAAAATGTTTTTCTTTTTGCTGTTCAGGTTGGATATGTTCCATCACCCTGTTTTTCAGATCGCTGATCCATTCTTCTGCATCCGCTAATCTGTTGATTCCCTCCAGTGTATTTTTCATTTCAGTTACATTTTTCACCTCTGATAGGTTTTTATGTTTTCTGTCTCTGTGTTGAAGTTTTCACTGAGTCTTCCATTTCTTCTGTCCAGTCTGGTGAGCATCTTTATGACCATTACTTTAAACTCTGCCTGGCATTTTGCTTATCTCTCTTTTGTTTAGTTCTTTTTCTGAGGTTTCGTCTTGTTCTTTCATTGGGAATTTATTCCTCAGTCTCCTCATTTTGCTTGACTTTCTGTGTTCATTTCTATGAATTAGGTAGAACAGCTACTTCCAAATTTGAAGGGACAGTCTTGTGTATGGCCATCCCTGTGTAGGCCGTGTGTGCCTGGTGGCTGGCTGGAGTGGTGTCTGGCGTGGGCTGGGAGTTACAGGGCACTCTCTGCTGGGGCTGCCCTAGTGCGATGGCCGGAGCTACAGTGGGCATGGACTGGGACGGTCCTAAGGCTCTCAGAGAATGCCCTGGCAGGACAGCTGAAGGTGAAGTGGGTGCACACTGGGGTGTCCCTCGGCTCTCACTGTAGAGGGCATCCCGGCAGGGTAACTGAAGCTGAAGTGGGTGTAAGGCTAGTGTCCCAGGCTGCTCTGTGCAGGGGGTGCCTCAATGGGGCAGCTGGAGCAGAGGTGGGGCATGGGCTGGGAAGGTCCCAAGGTGCTTTATGCAGGGGGCACCCTGGCAGGACAGCTGTAGCTGAAGTGGGTACAGGTCTGAGGATCCCGGGACTCTCCATGCAGAGGGTGCCCTCAGCCCCTCTTTTAAAATACCCCTAGGAGTGCCTGTGTGGCTCAGTCAGTTAAGCATCTGACTCTAGATTTCAGCTCAGGTCATGATTTCAGGGTCCTGGGATCGAGCACTGTGTCAGGCTCCATGCTCAGTGGGGGTGTGCTTGAGGATACTCTCCCTCCACCCCTAACCCCACTCACATGTGCACGCACTCTCTTTTTCTCTCTCTCTCTCTCAAATCAGTAAATATTTAAAATACCTCTAATGGAGTGACCACTAATGAAGTATCCATTCTAGAAGCCTTAAGGGGTAAATACTTGTGGATTCGGGCTTCAACGTTTGTTATTTTACTCTTCAACTCTTCAGAGGTTGTTTCTTTTAGAATAAATATATTTAAAAATATATGTCAAATCAGTTTTGTAGCATTCCTTTAACTGGTTGTTTGGTTCCTCACTTGAGAACAGTGATAGTACCTGCCTACCTCTCACTGTTGCCTGGAAACCCAGGAGAGGTCACTTTACCTGGCAGCAGGGATAAAGCCTAGAGCTGTGCAGTGAGTACTGTTCAGTGGTGCCTTATGTGGGCTTGTGCCGCCATGTACGTCTGAACAAATAACAGCCCTGTGTTGAGTTGCTTATGCAATACCAAAGAATAATCTGCTTGTTTCTATGAAGTCACGTTTTGTTATTTTTCCAAATTCAGTAAGCAAAGTTCATGTGCTGGTGATGAGACTAGGACTGAAGTCTGCATTATGTGAAGGATTCTTGATACAAAGTATAATATTAAAATGAAGGGGAATTGTAAAGTATTGGTCTTCTTGTTTCCTGTATCTTGAAGAGTCTCCAGTCAAAGTCGTGGCGCTGTGTGCTGGTTCTGGGAGCACAGTCCTGAAGGGGACGGAGGCCGACCTTTACCTCACAGGTAGGACAGTCTTTGGGTCTCCTTTTCTTTTTTTGTGTGTATCCTTTCCCAATCAGTTTATGTTTTATGAAATAACAAATAGATTTTAGGACAGCACTTAGTATTTAAATGGATCTAATAACTATTGTTTGAACCTGAACTAAACAGGAACTACACTGAAATTGGAGACAGACCATATTCTTTGTAGAGGGGAAAAATCATTTAGCAATTTATTATTAGATTATGTAAAAGACTGATGTTGAGCATTTATTTAACCTGTCTTCTTTCCTACACATGATTTCATGTCAGTTAATGCGACACTTTCTACCTTTCCACCTTAGCCAGAAAATGGTTCTTATTCTTATTAGAGCCAGTCATTAGTTCCTATCAGTTCTAGCTCCAGAATCTTCATAGAGCCTTTCCTCTTATCCCTACTTAGGCATCATCTCCTACCTGAAATACTTCGTCAAGTCCCTAATCTTCCACATATGCCCCCCAAATGAACTGTTCTTCACAAGTACAAATTTGGTGGGGTATAATACTATCCTAGCTACAACGTCTTCAGTGATTTCCTTTATATGTCTCAGTCAAGCCTAAACATTCATCCCCTTCCATGTAGCCTTTGCTTATGCTGTTTTCTCTGGCTGGAAAGCCTTTCTGGCCCCTTTCTTTATACTTTCAGTGATAAGATACCTCCTCAGAGAAACTTTTCCTGTCACTGTCTGGCATTTGCCCTGATGGTCATGCCTTCCTCTCCAATCCCTGTCGCTTTGTCCTTAAGCTCCATTATGCATTTCTGTTGGACAGTAATTGCTTGGCACCCAGGCTTTGCATTCTGTGGTAGTGGATAACATCTGGTAGGTAACATGGCCTCTCATTCAAAGGATTTGGAGGCACATTGTACACTTCCTGATACCATCTGCATTTCCACGTCTGTTCCTCCTTAGAGTCAAAAGAGAGGGAGTTAAGATCACTTTTTCCAGGGCACCTGGCTGGCTCAGTCTGTAGAGAATGTAACTCTTGGTCTCAGGGTTGTAAGTTCAAGCCCCACAGAGTGGGGGACAGAGATTACTTAAAAATAAAATCTTTTAAAAAAAATTACTTTTTTGACTTCTAGGACCAGAATCGAGAGTCTTAACCCCCATGGCTACTTCCTAGCCCTCTTCATTATTATTCCTCTCCTGCCCCTCATGTCCATGCCCCTTATTATCTATCTAGCACACCCTCCTTCAGAGGCTGCTGAACTTAACATTGTTACATCCAGTAGTATAGAGGTGCAGCATCTGAGCAAGCCTGATGTAGTTGCTCTGAACTTATTAAAAATGTATACGACCTTTACCCATTTTCTATTCTTCTAAAGACTTAACAGTTTTATAAGCCCTCAAACTTGTACCAGATTGAACTAAACTTTCAGCATATAAGCAGTTTGACAAAATAGCTTATAGCATTGTATGACTATTTAATTTTAATATTTATTTATTTTAATTTTTAAAATATTTATTTTAGAGCGAAAGCAAGCGGGGGAGGGGTAGAGGAGAGAGTCTCTCACTGCTGAGTGTAGAGACCGACCTGGAGCCTGATCCCACAACCCCGAGATCATGACCTGAGCTGAAACCAAGAGATGTACACTTAACCAGCTGAACCACCCAGGCACCCCACAGTTAATTTTAAAATAGGGCAGCGCCTGGGTGGCTCAGTTAAGTGTCTGACTCTTGGTTTCAGTTTGGGTCATGATCTCGGGGTTGCGGGATCAGGCCCCGCATCAGGCTCCCTGCTCACCAGGGAGTCTGCTTGTCTCCCTCTCCCTCTGCTCTTCCCTCTGCTCTCTCTTTCGCTCTGTTAAATAAATAAGTAAATCTTAAAAAAGAAATAATTATAACGTTTTACTTTGAAGGAATTTCAGACCTATAGAAAAGTTGTAAGGATAGTACAATGAAATTTTATATGCCCTTCACTTAAGATTATAGGGGCATCAAGGTGGCTTAGTCGGTTAAGCATCCAATTCTTGATCACTGTATCCTGAATGCATCTTTGTCAAGATCACTGTCATTTTTGAAGAGTATAGACCATTTGTTTTGTAGCGTATCTCTCAGTTAGGGGCATGTGATTGTTTTCTCATAAATAATGACTTTTTAAGATTTTATTTGATAGAGAGAGAGAGAAAGAGCACGGGTGGGGAGGGTCAGAAGAAGAAGCAGACTCTCTGCTGAGCAGGGAGCTGGATGCTGGACTCGATCCTGGGACTCCGGGATCATGATCTGAGCCGAAGGCAGTTGCTTAACCAACTGAGCCACCCAGGCTCCCAGATAATGACCTTCCTAAAACTAGGTGTTTTTTGTTTGTTTGTTTGTTTGTTTAAACTATTAAGCAGTATGTGCATAAGATAAATTAATGCAACTCAAAATTGTTAAAATAGTGTTCCTTCTGGTTACTTGGGGAAATGCAGAGTATCTTCTTACTTGGCTGACCTTGGACGTCTGTGATCTGTGAGGTGTCACTTTGAGTATAACTTTAGGGATAAAGAGTACCAGCTCAAAGACCACACACATAGGCCTCTGCTGTTGTTCATCACCCTTCCTTTGAGCAGAATATGGTAGTATCAGGTCATTAAGGGTAATATTGTGGAAAGACCAGAGATTGGGAGCTTGCTCCTTGCAAATACAAATTCTCTCTCATTTGCTTTCTTTCCCACAGCTACCATGAGCTAGGCTTCTATTCCCTTTGCCTTCAGCTATTATTGCAGAGTCTTTGCAGATTCCTCCACTTTCATGCCTCTCAGAGCATTTATAATCATCCAGGCCACCAGATTTGTCTCTCTGAAGCATGGCTTCTGACTGGGCCCCATTAGGGTCTTTTTTTCTGTTACAGATTAAAATATTTTACTGTTACAGATAAAGATGTTTTAGGCACGCCTGGGTACCTGACTCTTGGTTTCAGCTCAGGTCATGATCTCAGGGTTGTGAGGCCAGGCACCACGCTCAGCAGGCAGTCTGCTTGAGATTCTCCCTCTGCTCACGCGCTCTCTCTCTAAAATAAATAGGTAAAATCTTAAAAAAAAAATAAAAGACATTTTAAAGGGTGCTTAAATAAAAACTATCCCATATATGAAATTTCATGTATTGGGGAGCAGGGGGAAGTATGGGGGATTGAAAATTTCTCAGGGAAAAAAACCTTTTTCCTTTTTTTTATGCTTTTAGGACTCTAAACATATTTCAAAATTATGCTTGTTATGAATAAGCCAAATTGTGCAGTATCTTTTTTTTTTTTAAAGATTTTATTTATTTATTTGACAGAGAGAGAGAGAGATCACAAGTAGGCAGAGAGGCAGGCAGAGGGAGAGGAGGAAGCAGGCTCCCTGCTGAGCAGGGAGCCCGATGCGGGCCTCGATCCCAGGACCCTGAGATCATGACCTGAGCCGAAGGCAGAGGCTTAACCCCCTGAGCCACCCAGGCGCCCGTGCAGTATCTTTTTGCTGTTAAATTTGAAATCATCAGCATGAACTTATGTTCTCTGTCACTATTTCTCTCTGCCTCTCAAATAAATCTTCAAAAAAAAATTTGAAGCCATCAGATTCACAAATGGGGTTTTAAAAAATTCAGAACTCTTGAGTTTTCTCAAAATCTTTTTACAAAAGATGAGATCCTCTTTTACCAGTAACCAGAATTTCTAGAAATTTTGCCTAAGTCAGAGGAAAATAAATGCCGTTTATTTAGTTTTTACTTTCTCTTTAATTTAGAAATAACATTAAACTCATTTCATCTTTATGAATTAGACTAGAGTTGATGCTGAAAATTTTGGTGTTCACAAAGCCTAAAAGGAGTCTTTAGGAACTATACCTAGGATTTTCTGGAGGTATTTATTATTTAATATTTATATGAGAAGTTTTCTGAAAGCCCCAGGTCACTTAACAGTGGTCATTTATTTTAAAATGGAAACATTTTGTATTTTTTGCTTTTTTTAAAGTAGATTTCAGGCCCAGCATGGAGCCCCATGCAGAGCTCAGATTCATAACCCTGAGCTCAAGAGCAGAGCTGAGATTAAGAGTCAGAGAATTTGGGCGCCTGGGTGGCTCAGTGGGTTAAAGCCTCTGCTTTCGGCTCAGGTCATGATCTCAGGGTCCTGGGATCGAGGCCCGCATCGGGCNCTGCTTCCCCCGCTCTATCTCTGCCTGCCTCTCTGCCTCCTTGTGATCTCTCTCCCTCTGTGAAATAAATAAATAAATAAATCTTTAAAAAAAAAAAAAAAAAAGAGAGAATTTAACCAGTGAGCCCCTAGGCATCCCTAATGGAAACATTTTGAATGGGTGTTCTTAGGGGGTCTGGGTCTGGCAGTATTAGATACTGTTGCATATGTGGGTTTATTTTATTATTTTATATTTATTTATTTATTTATTTATTTATTTATTTATTTATTTATTTATTTATTTTTATTTATTTGACACAGAGAGGTTACAAGTAGGCAGAGAGGCAGGCAGAGAGACAGGGAGAGAAGGAAGCAGGCTCCCTGCTGAGCAGAGAGCCCAATGTGGGCCTTGATCCCAGGACGCTGAGATCATGACCTGAGCTGAAGGCAGAGGCTTTAACCCCTGAGCCACCCAGGCGCCCGCATATGTGGGTTTAGATACTTGTCTTGAGCAGGCCAAGGAAAAAGAAGTTGAAATTCTCAGTGGGATGGTCTCTCTCTGAATTGGAGAACACGTAAGAAAACCTGTACCTAACTTTCTAGACTTATGTGTAAAGTTCTGCTTTTTACGCAGTGTGAACTTGGTGTTTCTGCAGTTGTGTTTCGGCACTCTGCGGACTCCTTGTTAAGTATTGGCTCCTTCCTTTGTTGGCAGGTGAGATGTCCCATCATGATGTTCTGGATGCTGCATCCCAAGGAATAAATGTCATCCTCTGTGAACATAGCAACACTGAACGAGGCTTTCTTTCTGATCTTCGAGATATGCTGGGTGCTCACTTGGAAAATAAGATTAATATTATACTGTCAGAGACAGACAGAGACCCTCTTCATGTGGTATAAAGCATACAGGAATAACAGGAGGACAGTCTACAAATCGATTGCTTCCCAACTTGAATGCATAACATGAATCAGAGTTAGAATTGTCCTGGAAAAATGTCTTAGAATGTACATTATTTCTGGCTTGTAAATCTGCTTCACCAAATGTTCTGTAGTTCATATTGTAAAAACCATAACATAACTACCATTTAAGGACAAGTATTCATTATAAGAGGAATTAAGATGATTATATAGTGTAAAGCATATATTCATTATAAACTCCAGGAAAGATCCACTAAAATCTGTTTACTTAACATTCTGGGTAAGTTGCTCAAGCAGTCTTCTTAGCTTACTTATGAGATGGGATGTGTCGTTCTAGATATCTCTGCCCTTGGTTAGTTTAAAAATATACTTTAAAAAACTTGAGATTGGAACATTTATTTCTAGGTAGTGCCCTTTAGGGGGTGATGAGGTCTTGTCTCTATGTTCCCATTCGTAGATCACTGATCTTTCACCTAAATTTCAGAATCAGGATAAGGTTTTATGTTTTGTTTTTTTATACATGATCATTATTCATGACTGTTTTATTGCTTTTGAGGTAACTTACCTGAAATTTTATTAGTAATATAGAAAGATGGTTAGCTTTTAGAATAATCCCAGTTATGCAATATTAATTTTGTGCTAAGCATTTTCGGGTATGTTATAAACACTTTCAATCTGTAGAAACAAGAACATAGGTATTATGATTTCTATTTTACAGATGATTAAACTGAAACAGGTTAAGGAGTTTGCCCAAGGCCACATGGCTAGGAAATGACGGGAGTTTGAACACAAACTCAGTCCGGCTCCAGAGTCTGTTCTTAACTCCTTAATGAACATTAGAATGATAAACCTGATACAGGAGGTATGGAGGAAATCCTGAAGGAGAAAGAAACCCATTTTAACAGATTTTCTCTGGGTGGTATGGGAGGTTTTTAATTCTTCTATACAGATTTCAAGTTGCTCTGCTGAGCTTTTTCCTTTGGTAATGACAAATCCAGTCTTCTACTGTCTAAGATGAGAAAGGAAAGAATTTTACATTTCTTTTTTAGGACCCTTTTCCTACCTGTCATCTCCTGGAGGATTTGGGATCCTAACTTACAAATTGTTCTTGGTGGTTCACATGGTAAGATTGATTTACCACGGAAATAACCAGTAGGACTGAGCCTTAAGAAATGCGCCCAATTCAAGGGTTGGAGGAGGAGCCAGGAGAGGCGGTGGGAGGAGAATCAGCAAAACATCAGAACCCAAGTAGGAAGCTTTGGTGAGGGATGGTGGACCTCAAAGTGGAGCCAGTGGGAGAGCAGACAGCTTTGAGAGACTCTTAGTGGCATTTGTCTCAGTCATTGCTTGTGTTCTGTGTGCCAGGCTAATGGAGATGTAGGAATAGGACAAAAGTTTGGATGATACTTAAGAGTTTATTTTAATTACCTCTGCTAAAGATATGCAGAGGGCTTATAGGAACGTTTGCTGGGGAAAAGCGGGGTAGAATTCAGTCAAGAAGCACAGCTTGAACAAACACTAAGTGTAGAGAAACAGCACAGTGCTTTGAAAAAACCCAAGTAAGTCATCCATTATTGTCAGGGCAGAAAGCAGAGGCAGAAATGATGTGGTGTCAGAGATGCTGCTTAAGAAATAGCTTGGGGGCAGTGATTCTTAAATCTTTTTTTTCCTTTATGGTACACTGAAGGTAAGACATGATTTCACCTTTAACTAAAGTTATTCATCCTGAAGGTTGTGGATTAAATTCCTTTTGTTAGAGTTTCAGAAGGGATTTAATGGATCGAAGAATTTGTTTATGATTGGACATGGATATTGCCAAACTGTTTTTTGTCTTTTTTTTTTAAGAATGCCATCGTTACCACAATTTTTAAAGTTTCTTTACTGGCATGCTAGTTTTCCTAAATAACTAAAAATACCCCCAAATATGTCCTTCGTAGTTTTTTAAAAATGAAGTATCACCAAAGATGAATTCTTTATTTTCACTTGTCAAATTTTCTGACTGTTAACTTTAAGGTGTTGTTTATATATCTCATTGCTTTTCAAACTTTAATGTGCAGAAGAATGTATGGACATTTTTTTTTTTTAAGATTTTATTTATTTGACAGAGCAGGAGAAGGAGAGGGAGAAGCAGACTCTCTGCTGAACAAGGAGCCCGATGTACTGTATCCTAGGACCCTGAGATCATGACCTGAGCTGAAGGCAAATGCTTAACCGTCTGAGCCCCCCAGGTGCCCAGAGACGTAGTTTAAAAATGCAGACTGATTCAGGTGCTCAAGTAGGGCCCAAGCACTTCTGTGTTCCCAAGAGAATGCTGCTGCTGTTTCAAGGATTGCACATTAGGTAGCAGAAGTAAAGATTGTGACCTAAATATGTGGGCAGGCTCGAGGCCAAAGTGTGCTGCTATATGCCAAAATTGTTGGGAGAATGTGTTAATTAGCTTTGTATTTAAACTCACAAAGTTCTATTTTCCATTGCATCGGTTATTTCAAACTTATTTCCAGCATATTAAGAATACTGTAACTTTCGGGCGCCTGGGTGGCTCAGTGGGTTAAAGCCTCTGCTTTCTGCTCAGGTCATGATCTCAGGGTCCTGGGATCGAGCCCCACATCGGGCTCTCTGCTCAGCAGGGAGCCTGCTTCCTCTTCTCTCTCTCTGCCTGCCTCTCTGCCTCCTTGTGATCTCTCTCCCTCTGTGAAATAAATAAAATATTTATAAAAAAAAATACTGTAACTTTTAATGCTATTAACAGCCCATAATATTTCTTCCTTCATATTCCTTACAACTCCTCTAGCACAAGAGCCTTCAATGTAGGAAGGTTCAAAAAATGTGAATGAAAATGTTTTAACAGCAATTTGAAATTTCAAAAAGTAGGAGACTCTCCTAAGGTAGAAATCAAGTAATTACAGTAAGCCCGAGAACAGTCATTTGCGTAACACTTTCTTTTATTCCTCAGTTTTAGGAGCCACATAGTCTATGATAAGACAGACCCTCCTGACTATCTGTGATGTTTACTCAGGACTAAGCTGGAAGAGTCTTTTCACCTCCTAGAATGTAGGAGAAAACCATTTCAAACAATGCTACTGGCTCCACAGTGAATTAAAGGGAAAAAAAGACTTCTAAAGTAAGTTTTTTTTTTAAAAAAAGATAAGCATAATCTTATTAACCATCCCCTAAACTCACTGAACTTTTATATGAATGAAGTGTTCATGTATTAAACTGACGAACATGCTAAGAAAATCAGTTTCTAGCGTATCACAAGAGCTGATTCAGCAGTCTCTGCATCAGGAATACAGTGTTATGTCAACTTTGGTAGAGTGTAAGAATTCCACATCCCCTGTGTCTTTTTGGGGCCTGTGTATTTGGCCATTTTATTAAGAGCAGCCAGAAAAACCCTTCAAGATTTTCAGGTCTGTTCACTCTTGTCAGAAGCAAGTAAAAGAAGTTGGAATCTTAGCAGTCAAGCTTTAACTGATAAAAGTATAAGAACATTGACACCGAAACAATGAAGAGTATAGAATAATTCTGCTCCGATCTTCAGATCTGTAAGATGCACTTAAATTTTTGAAGGACTTAAAAATATTTTTAGTAAAAAACCAGTAATATGAAAAAGTGATTCTATCCAAATTGGCTTTTTATTTATTAATAGACTGTTGACAGATACTGCTTGCAAATAGTATGGACACAAAAATTATAAAAATAAACCAGCAGATATTTAAGGGCAAATGCAAAATTTGCATATTAGGTCATTAAAGATTTTATATACTTTTTATACTATAAGTTATAAACTATATATTAAGCAAAAAAAGCAAGGTGCAAACGAGCACATATCATATGCTACCATTTGTGTTTTTAAAAGGAGATAAAGACATACCCTTCCATGTGCATAGAATACCTCTGGAGGAATGAACTATCACTGGTTGTGTTGTATAAGGGACTGGATCGGTGAAGGGGAAGGAAACTCACTTTTTAGTGAATATCCTTTGCTAACAAAAATTTTTATAATCAAATTCATATACCAGTTTAAATATTTTGATTAAATTATATGCCACAAAGAGGACTTAAATTCTGAGCATTTTGGGAGTTTCATGAAAGAGGTTTACAAGATAATGTACCGCATCAGCAGTTCTTGTTTATTAGTGATATTTTAATGAAGAATTTCATTTCCAAGTATGAACTATTTTAGAGAATATGTGAAGACTATAAGCTGACCAGTGGCCAAAGTTAGCCTTTTTCTCTTTCCTAAGGAAAAAGGCTTGTGTAAATATTTAGAGGGCTTGAAATTGTTAAAGAAAACAAATGTCTTACAGTGAGTTCTGGGTCTACTTGATTAGAGAAATCAAGATTAAAATCTGCCATTAATACGCTACTCACTTGTAAGTTACTGAAGAAAAATGTCAATACAGTAATGATTAAATTTTTATTTTGTCTTGAAAACAAGGACTAAAATGTAATTTGGGCCTGTGTTTTTGTAGCCTGGCTTCTTTGTGTCATGAAGGTGATGGCACAGATGTTGGCTGTTCCAAGTATGATTATTGTTCGTGTGCTAAGGTGGGTACACACCCTATATGCTCATTATCCTTTTCCCACTATCCCAACTGAAGAGGGTCACGCCCTCTTCCCCCACCTCACCAGCATGGAGTCTACATCCAAAGGGAGAAAGCCAGATCAGTACTCTTCCCCAGACTTACACACCTTTTTGAAAGGCTTAATAGTCAGATGATCTGCCTTCTTTACACTCGTCAGCTCTCACAGAAAAGCAAGTAAAGTAGATTTCTGTGATGTCAATGGTTTTGTACCTCCACGCTCTGGAACAAACACATCTGCAAACCATTGCTCTGGGAGTGTTGTAAAAGGCCCTCAAGAATAATATCATCTCTAGTATAAAAGAATTCAAAACATCCAGCTCCAAATAGTCCCTGAGCACACTGTTCATTCCAGCACGAAGTCTCGAGAGGTAATGAATGAAAGGCACGTTTTCTCCAACTTGAGGACCGCTGCATAGTACTAGAGATGGTTCACCAGCCAGGCTAAATCAAGGTTCTAATAGATGACATTCCTCCCCTCCCAACTTGAAGTCTTGTACACTGGAAGAATCTAATGTTAGATGTAAACACAACACTTTAGACTAGAGGAGTGGCAGCTGGGGTACAACCCTTCCTTCCACAGAAGATTCAAGAGTAAAGGACAACTTCAAGACTCCTCTTCTTCCTTTTCCAGGAAATCACTCAGTGTTCCACTGTCCACAGGAATTAATAGGTATTCCACTCCATCAGTTCCCTAGAAGAAGTGAGAATACTCTAGATGTTAGTCATTTGTAAAGAGATACAGGTGAACCCTGTTGTAGGTTAAAAAAAATGGATTTTATATAAATATAGAAATGTAAAGATTAAGGCAAATGGATATGTAGGCTTATCTATTTAAATACACTGAGTTTATCGTTACCCACTTCAGAGTGGGAAAGATCAGAGGGTGAGTAGATCTAGGTATGCTCCTGCTCTTTCTAGAATCTTACCCTATTGATTTCTCTGTTCTTTTATCTAGGTATCCCCACCCCCCCCTTTAAAAAAGTAATCTCTAGGGGTGCCTTAGTTGGTTAAGCATCTGCCTTCTGCTCAGGTTGTAATCCCAGGGTCCTGGACTCCCTGCTCAGTGGGAAGTCTGCTTCCCTCTGCCTCTGTCCTTCCCTGCTTGTGCTCTCTCTCTCAACTAAATCTTTAAAAAACTTTTTTTTTTTAAAGTAATCTCTACACCCAACATGGGCTGCAACTCACAACCCTGAGATCAAGAGTCACATGCTCTACTGACTGAGCCAGCCAGGTGCTGCCCTTTTTAAATAACCCTCACTAGACTCTGATTTCTATCACCCAACTTCTGTACCTTTCCAGAAGAGTTGTAATTGCTGGTCTCCATTTCCTCACCTTTCACTCAACCTAGTCCAACCAAGCTACTACCACCACTATCATGTCATTTAAAGAGCTGTTTGGACCACCAGGAAATTCCTTACTCCTAAATCTAATACATATTTTCATCTTTTTGGCCTCTCAGCAGAACCTTCTATGACATCATATTCTGGTTTTCTTCCTGGCCGTCTGGCTATTTCTCCTGTCTCTACACATTTATCTTCTACTTGGCCATTAAATATCACATTTCTAGGCTTAGTTCCTGGCCTTCTAATCTCACCCCCACCAATGCCTGGTTTTCAGTTACAACCTAAATACACAGGGATTAACCTCCTATCTCTAGCCCAGATCTTTCCTCTGGCTTCTTGTCCTAGGAAACCCAATTGCCTAGTTGACATCTCCATTTGGAAATCTCAAAAAGAATTTCAGAGTAAGTCCAAATATACTACAATCAGGAACTCATGATCTGTCTCCCCAAAAATGTTTCTCATCTAGTGATCTCTCACCAACTCTCTGGTTATGCAAGCCAGACACTAGAAATTATTCTTGACACTTTTCCTTGGTGCTCATATCCAACCTATCATCAATTCTTGTCAGTTCTGCCTCCCAAGGGTATCTGAACTCCAACCACTTTGCTCTCTTCATCATCAGCTCTAACTACTACTACTAACACACCTTCCTAGCTGGTCCCTGTGCATTGACACTTAGCAATCCCTGCCCCACTCTGCCCCATTCCATTCTCCATACCAGAGTCAGAACAATTTTTTTAATGACTTCCCTTAATTTTCAAATGAAGATTAAAATCCTTTCCTTGGCCTAAAAGTAGCATGTGGGCTAGCCCTTACATCATCTTTTCAGTCTTATCCTGGGGCACACTGGCCTTTATGCTTTTCTCTCTCTGACCAGTTATCTCCTAGTTTCCCTCTAGATCTCAGCTCAGTGGTCTGATAACCATAATTAGCATAATATGTGAATCTGACTTTTAGAACCATGTACCTTTCTGATCACAGTTAAAGCTTTACATACGTGTGATTATTTGACAAATGTCTGTCTCTATTAGACTTTAGGCTCTATCAGAAAGGAGTTAGGTTTTTGCTTACTACTGTGTGTTAATACTTAGTGCTCCATATAGACTGAATGTGGTAGAGGGAAAAGGGAACGGAATTATTTCTAAGGGCCTATTACTCTGGACTAGCACCCTTTTAAGTTTTGTGCTCTGAAACTGAGTACTTCTAACTTTATCTCTTTTCTACAGAACTCAAATGGCACACTGCCTAAATGGATCCTTGTGACCTATCAAGGGACCTGCATCTTATTATCAAAGTTGAGTCAAAGGCATACTTGTCCTTAAGGTATTCCTACTGTAATAGCAAAACTCACCTTCTTTGTCCTTATAAGCTTGTGGTCCCTAAATTCAGTTAACTGGGCCCGAAGTGTCAGATCACTATTGACCAGGAATGCCTCTCGACACTGTTGGTAAAAATCTTGAAAAGAAAATCCTAGAGAGTTCAAAAGGAGATGTGAACATAAGTCAGCATTTAAGACATGACCCCACATATGAATACCCATACCAGTCAACACAAAAAAAGTGCTGTTGCCATATCCAACCTATCATCAATTCTTCATCAAAGTAGTCAAGTATTGCTTTAAAAAAAGAAAAAAAAATTACCTCTGGAAGAAGCAAAACTAGAGAACACTTAAGTATTATACACCGTGGCTTACATTTTAAAGAGAATTGATTGGTTGAAAGTTGTCATCTGTGACCAAGTAAAACATAAATCTTGTGGGAGCTTTAAACAGCATGAATAAAGTTGGTTTTTAAAGAAGGAACTACTAGTAAGTCAAGAGAGCTGCACGTTTATTAAAACATTTGTCTAAATTAACACATTATTTTTATCCATGGGGAAGAAAATCTGCTAAGATGCCCAGCATATGAAATATATGTAATTGGTAGACACATGTCCACAGTTACCATAGGAACTTAGGTAAATTTACACATGGAAATGTAGAAGTAGGCCAGACATGTCTTCCAATGTGCACTGGCAAACACAATGTTTCTGTGGGGTTCTTGAAAATGTGCCATGTGGCAGACAAACTGATCCCAGAGCAAACCATTTATTTGTTCCAGTGAAACACTGCAGTGCCATTATTAGATTTCAGAAAAAGGGATTTATGGGGTGAAACAAAAGTCACACACAATTTAATATCATAAATATTGTATACCAATGTAAGAAGGGTTATCCTGGTTATCCAGCTGATACTTTATCAGTAGCCTGAAAATACCCCTAAGGGGGAAAAAAAACACAGGAATTTAAATCCAGATAACATCAAAAGAGAACAGTAACATAGACAAAGATAATGTGAAATACTTGGTTTAAACCTTATGTATTTTATTCTGTTCCTTTCTCCAGGGAACATCCTATTCTGGCCTACTTAAAAAGGAGAAGCTTTTCAAAATTTCCTTTTAAGGAAAATCTCAGAATTTTTTTTAAGGCTAGAGGTTGTTCAAGTCAGAAAATGTGGAATATATAATAAAATGTACAATGGAAAATATTAATGCCATAACCCTAAAATAACAGCCACTAATATTTGATGTAGAAATCATATTTGTGTGCTGTCTTCTCAAATCTTTGTGGATTGAAGCAAGCTGGAAACACATAAATTCATGCATTTATATATGGTATATACCATTTTATATCTCACCTTCCACTTATTTCCCCGTATCATTAAAAAGTCTTCCTAATTTTTACTGGCTGCTCACCTATCACGTACCACAAACTTAGCATTGTCCTACTCATTTTGGATGTTTATATTACTCCCAATTTTAATTGTTAAAAATAACTCCATATTGGGACACCTGGGTAGCTCAGTTGGTTAGGCAGCTGCTTTCAGCTCAGGTCATGATCCCGGAGACTCGGGATTGAGTCCCATATCGGGCTCCGGGCACCGTGGGGAGCCTGCTTCTCCCTCTGACCTTCTCCCCTCATGTTCTCTCTCTCTCTCTCTCTCAAATAAATAAATAAAATCTTAAAAAAAATAACTCCAGGGGCGCCTGGGTGGCTCAGTGGATTAAAACCTCTGCCTTCGGCTCAGGTCACGATCTCAGGGTCCTGGGATTGAGCCCCGCATCGGGCTCCCTGCTTGGCGGGGAGCCTGCTTCCTCCTCTCTATGCCTGCCTCTCTGCCTACTTGTAATCTCTCTGACAAATAAATAAAATCTTTTAAAAAAATAACTCCTTATTAAATTGTGTATAAATATTCTTTCATATCAATTTCTACAGAAGTGTACAAAGTGGAATTATAGGGCTGAAAGCATGTTACACACACTAAGATTTCCAGGAGTCCTTTGGTGCAGCAGAAACTTTAAACCTTTATATTTACATTTTTAAGATAATCTAGACAATCACTATAAGCATATTTGGATCATCTGAATGGCTACATTATAACTAGATACTGCCAGTGACTCCACACCGAAATGTTTAAAGTTTTTGATCACGGGCGCCTGGGTGGCTCAGTGGGTTAAAGCCTTTGCTTTCGGCTCAGGTCATGATCTCAGGGTCCTGGGATCGAGGCCCGCATCGGGCTCCCTGCTCAGCGGGGAGCCTGCTTCCCCCTCTCTCTCTCTCTGCCTGCCTCTCTGCCTCCTTGTGATCTCTCTCCCTCTGTGAAAAAAATAAAATCTTTAAAAAAATAATAAAGTTTTTGATCACATTCATACCAAGTAAAGACTAAATGATACTGGAGTTTGCAGAATGAAACAAAATTTCACAGTTAAAAAAAAAAAAAGCAGTGGAGGCTAGTGCACAGACATTTAGGGTATACCAAACTAAAAATGACTTGCATTAGAGCAGTCAGAGTCATCTTTAATGTTGAGAGTACTTATGTTGCATGGATTCCCAACTTTATATGTGGCAACTTGCACTAGGTCCATTAACAGTAAGCACAGTAAGACTGAATGAGACTTTTTCTGTTGCAATTCCATAGAAATTCTGATTACTCATTTAACGCACATTTCAATATTAATGCAATGCTAATCTTCAGGTATACAAAGCAACTGTATAGAGTAACAAATTCATCACTGAAGTGTGAAAAGTACTGTACCATTTGACTAGAAGTGCCATTGCTTTTGGGAGGAAAAAAAGACTTCCTAGTCTCACCGGCTTCTTTAAGAAACTGCATTTTGGGGGCACCTAAGTAGCTCAGTGGGTTAAGCCTCTGCCATCGGCTCAGGTCATGATCTCAGGGTCCTGGGATCAAGCCCCGCATCAGGCTCCCTGCTCAGCAAGGAGCTTCCTTCCTCCTCTCTGCCTGCCTCTCTGCCTACTTGTGATCTTTCTGTCAAATAAATAAATAAAATCTTAAAAACAAAACAAAACTGCATTTTATGTCAAATTTAAAACAAGAAAAATCATCGATGTTTGGATTAATTTAGGTCTCATATGTTCTAACTTGGGATGAGTTACTATCTTTATAATATTCAGTCCACTCGGGGCACCTGGGTGGCTCAGTGTGTTAAGGTCTCTGCTTTCAGCTCAGGTCATGATCTCAGGGTCCTGGGATCGAGCCCCACATCAGGCTCTCTGCTCGCCAGGGAGCTTGCTTCCTCCTCTCTCTCTGCCTGCCTCCCTGCCTACCTGTGATCTCTCTCTGTCAAATAAATAAAATAAAATAAAAATAAATTCAGTCCACTCATCCAAGAACACAGTATTTTTCATCTTCTCAAATTTTAGTAATTCTCAACAGGGCTTGTTTTTAAACAATTCATCTTGTTAAAAATTGTTCTAGAATTCTGTGCTTGGGAGGGGGGAATCTACTACTCAAAGCCTTTTTCAATAGGTTATTACACCCTTTATGTTTTACCATTTTATGCTATATCCAGCTTTTCTTAAGATTTTATTAATTCATATACTCCTTTAGGCAAGGCTGCTGAAAGAGTTTCACTGAAAGATTACAGAGAGATTTAAAACCAAGACCTTGGGAGCCAGGCAGATTTGAATCAAAATCTCTGTGCCCTTTGCTATTTACCTTATAGTGCTGGTGAGGATCAAAGGAGTTATTTTATGTAAAGGGCCATATGTTTGTATCACAGTGTTCAATATAGTCAAAAATAACAATCAGATTTAAGTAAAACCCATCATAATTCTTTTTCCTCCACAATGACTATCATCTTGAGATGTACTTATTTAGAAGCGTAAAAATTAGGAAGAAAAAATGTTGACGCTGTTGTTTAGGAGTCTGCCTATTGCATAACCCAGTACTGGCAACTCTTATTTTTTACTCTCTTAATCCTACAAACTAAGTAGAGACTTAGAATTGCCATTAACATCTACTCATAAATATCATAAAATGTAGAGTTTTTTAAAAAATGAAATTAGTTTTCATTCTTACCTTGCATTAGGGGTAAGGCTTCGTAAGACATGAGTTAGGGAACTAAGTGGTAATGATCCAGATTGTTTAACCAGAAGAGAATTCTCATAGGAGGTTTCTTCAGTATAAGGACTATATGTAGTAGTTTCATACCAGAGCCAGTTATAAAGACTCTGCTTTGCATGATCCCACACTATAGCATATGATTAAAGAAAACAGGAGTTACTAATTAATGTCATATTGTCATGTTACTAGAGTCCACTCTAAGAAAGTGTTAAAATAAAAAATGAATTCTGAAAATTTTTCATTTTTGCCATTTCCCCATCCATATCAGTACCTCACAATCTAATTTCATTGTCAATCAACATGTGAATCTATTTGTCTATTAAATACAATTTAAAATATATTAGTGTTACCAGGGCATAGGGATTATCACAAAGTCTCAGAATTAAATGCATAAAATAAATGTTGCAATACCACAAAGAGTAGAAAGCGACCAAAATAATAGTTGGGCTGCTTCTCCTTTCTCTGCGTGAAACTTTTGGTGTAAAACACCCCCTTGAGAATCTGAATTTTTATTTCCAAGAATTATATTCTGAATCAGATTGAGGACACTTTTATTTTTAGCAACCTGTGACTTTACGCATGCAACAAAAAAAAGTGTACTCAAAAACAATAAAAATGTTGTGATTTATAACATAAAGAAATAAGACTGATATCCTGAGAAAGAAAAATGGTAATACTTACTGAGAGGAGCATTGAGGTGATCGATAGATGCTATAAGGTATATGTTACGTAAAGATGACAACTGTCCAATAATTTGCTGGCTTTTGTCTCCTCTCAACATTTGGCTATCCAAATTGTGGATGAGAAGGAAGAGTTCCAAAGAAGAATCTAAAAGGAAAAACAATTCAATTATTATTTACAATGAGTACAATGAGTATTTGTAAAGTCCTTACCACATACAATGCCTGTGTATTAAAAGATGTGTCAAAGTACGGGGCGCCTGGGTGGCTCAGTGGGTTAAAGCCTCTGCCTTAGGCTCAGGTCATGATCTCATCAGGGTCTTGAGATCGAGCCCCACATCGGGCTCCCTGCTCAGCAGGGAGCCTGCTTCCTCCTCTCTGTCTGCCTCTCTGCCTACTTGTGATCTCTGTCAAATAAATAAATAAAATCTTTAAAAAAATAAATAAAGATGTGTCAAAGTAGTATGGGACAAAGTAACTATTGCATAGAGGTATGTAGTTTATTTGTGAAGATATCAGTTTCTCAAAAGAGGCAACAGATTATTAAAGTCTTAAGGAAATTCACTGAAAATCCGTAGAGAATGGATGTTAACTGGAATGGTTAGCACCTGAATCAGATCATAAAGCAGTGTCACTAAGGTACAGGAAATAAGGCAAGATGCATTTTGGGTTGGAGGTAAATCTGTACATGTTGCATTGCCCAGCGGGAATGGAGAGGGGACACACACACTCCAAAAGTTCTCTCTAGGCATTAGGAGACGGAAAACCCTGATTATCACAAAAGCCAAAGAAGACAAAAAAGGGGAGGGGGTAGAATTTAGGATATTAAGCCATGAGGAAAGTCAGAGAAGTAAAAAATGTCTTAAAGGTCAATGAAGGCAGCATTTGGAGGATGGGGCTGTCAAAACCATTAAATACTTGCAGAGATCAAGATAAAAGAAGGATAAGCCAAGGCCACCTGTGTTTAGTAAGAAAATTACAGGTGATCTTCAGGCATATAGTTCAGGTAGCACAGAAGTAAGAAATTAATAGGTAAAAAGTAGAAGCAGGATATGTCTTCAAAAACTCTGAAATCATTGAACTAGGAAAATAAAATAGTGTGGAAGGGCAGTAGAATCAGGTAATCCTTTTCTTATGCTGGAAGAAGTCCCTTACATGTTCACTGATAAGTCTCTCCGGAGTTAAGAAATAGGACATAATGGAGGATGAGTCTTTTAGAGAGAGTAAGTAAATTTCTCTCTCACTGGGGCTAGGGGGACGAGAGAGACAAAATAGCAACAAAGACTCTGACAACATTTTGAAAGTCTAGAAGTCACCACAATCAACAGTATCTAAATTACACATAAACCTATTTCTTTTTTATAACTTATACTTAAATGTTGATATATTTATACTTACATGCATACTACGTAAGTATAATTATGAATTATGTAATTAGTTATATATTCAAATTATATACCCATATGTAAAAACTTTTATATAACTTACATAATTAGAATCTATATAATTACAAATGTTTTATATAAATATAAAATAGGTATATATGAATATATACATATAAAATGACTTAGGTACCTATTTTCATAAGCATATAAACAATATCAAAATTATCAGATCAATTATTACTTTTTTTTTTTTTAAAGTAGGTTCCATGCCCCAGCATGGAGCCTAATGTAGGGCTTGAACTCATCACCCTGAGATTGAGACCTGAGCTGATACCAAGAGCTGGACACTTAACTGAGCCACCCAGGCACCCCCACTCCTTTTAATTCTTTAGTGACTAAGTAGCAATTGTTGGACCCTAAATAATTTTATCTTTAATGTTTTGATATGCTCACATAGCCAAAACATTCACACCAAAAGAATAACAAAACTGTCTTTTTCCATTCCACAGATTTTAATGTATGAAACTATTCAAATGCAGTGACATTTACTCCAAATAAAGAGATTAAAATGTTTTATAAAAATATTAAACAATATAAAAATACCAAAGATGCACCTATCACCTGGGGGCATTTCACATGGGCCAAGTAAAACCTGAAAAGTATTCTGAAATAATAGGCTTTGGGTTATACAAATTCAAGATCGTATGAGCGATTCTTTTCTGTTAGGTATTCGTGAAGTTCACAGAAAAACTTCATGGAAAAAGAAAGGACAAATTATTTCAGAGAAATCTAAATCAGCATTGAGAGAAGGATTATTTTTGAAATAATCCACATTTTTGTATACAATAATATAGATCTTCCTTGGTTTCAGATGGGAATATGTCCCAATAAACCCATCCTAACTTGAAAATGCATTTTCAAGTTAAGTCAAAAATACATTTAATACACTCAACCTACCAAACATCATAGCTTAGCCTAGCCCACCTTAAATGTACTCAGAACTCTTACATTGGCCTACAGTTGGGCAAAAACACAAAGCCTATTTTGTAAGTGTTGAATAGTGTTGAATATCCCATGTAATTTATTGAATACTGTACTGAAATTAAAAAAGAGAATGGTTGTATGGGTACAGAATAGTTACAAGTTTAATGGTAATTTACTTTCATGGTCATGTGGCTGACTGGGAGCTGTGGCTCTCTCACTGCCCAGCATCACAAGAAGAGTATAGTACCACATATCACTAGCCCAGGAAAAGATCAAAATTCAAAACTTGAAGTATGGTTTCCAGTGAATGCATATTGCTTTTGCACCATCATAAAGTCAAAAAATGGTAAGTCAATCCATTTTAAGTTGGGGACCATCTATCTGTACATGAATAAGTAGAAATGTATGCTTAGCTTCACTCTAAAACTAGAGCATCTACTTCATGTTACCTTCTTTAAATTTGTTTACTATCCAGTCTAGCTGATCCAATACACTGCGGAAAGTACCCATATGATCCAGGACTTCTTCTGTTATAGAATTCAGGATCTATATCATAAGAGTGCAAGAGGTACATCAATTACTACTTATTCGGTCATAAAGGAGAAATACAACTAAGAAATCAATCCTTTTTTATAAGTTAAAAATGCATTTAGGTTTTCCATCAAGTCTGAGAAACCACTTAAAAATTCTACTGGTACTTAAGTATATCTAATTCATTTTTTGGCATAAGTTATGGCTAAATGAAACATGGAAGAACAGCAAAGATGTACAGATAAGAGGGTAGCAAAATTATCACCCCCCACCAACATGGCAAACATTAGAAAATCACAGAGCTATCAAAGAAAAAAGGATATAAACATTAAAGACACTTTTAAAAAGGAATACTGCATTGGTTAATATCTAGCACCAAAGGGTTTAGTTTTCAAATGTTGAAGAGACACAAGCATTTGCACTGAAAATGATCTATAATAAATGTATTATAAAACTACAAACTATTACTTATATTACTACTTTTAAAGTAACAAAGTGACAAAAAGCATAATAAAACCGAAGTCTTCCGTAATTCCATCTTTCAGAGAAGTACTGTTGGTATAGTAAACAAAACTAATATTTCTCTAAGATTTAATACATTTGTCAGTTAAAAAGTAGGAAATTCAGAGATGAGGATTCAAAGCTAGACCCGAGTCCAAACACATGATCTTAATCACCATGCAATCCTACTACTGTAAAAAACTAAAAAAATTTTAATGTTCCGGAGTGAGAAGTAGCATCCTCATTAATGTAGGGGTTTGGACTGGCAGGGATATAATGTTGCTCCTTTTAACATTTTTGAAACTTACTGATTTCACACTTATTCCAGGAAAGAAGCCATTGATGACAACATGAATGGAATCTTGCAGCACATTGGTTCGAAACCTTTCTAGTAAATCTCTCTTAGAACCCAAACCATAAAGCACAATGTTGAACCCCAGGCTGTTAGGAAAGATAGCATTCATGAAATTAAAGTTTGGTACGTCTTAATTTTTTATAATCAACGGGTTTCTTTAAGTTGATAATACGGAAAGGACTAGGATGACTAAGTAACTGCACTGATTCCCAACTTATAATGGTAGAAGCACAGTTTTATTATCTGTACACCAAACTTCAGTTCCAACTTCAGTAGTTTTCTTTCCAGCTCTTTATTACCTTTCAAGTGATGGCTGGCTGGAGGCAAGGAAAAACAGCAGGGACAAGGCACTAAGAGTTCCACAGGCTGAAGCAGAGTTTTAATTGATAGATTAAACAAGAAAGGTTAGCAGAAGCCAAGTCACAAAGGTCTTATTAAGTCAACTAAGACATTAATTAGATTTTATTTCAAGGACAATGACCATTTAAAAGTAACTACTCAGGTGTTAACTAAAATGTTTGAAGTAGGAGAGTAGCATGATATTTTTAGGAAGATAGTACAGGCTGAACAGGGGGAATAGACAGGAGAGACAAACTGCCAGAGACTATGGACTTGAATTAGGTGTTATGGAGAAAAATCAAAGTTGTCAGGAGCTTTATATGTCCGATCAATAGGATTTGAAGAGTGATTAGATATGGAAGATGAGGGAAAAGGAGTATTTCAAAATAACTTTGTTTTTGGCACGGACAACTACATGAATGGGGTGACATTCATTGTGCCAGGCTGCTGGGGCAGGTGGGAATGATGGGTTTAAGAGGAGTTAAATTTTATGTATACTGAATTATTTATAGGACCTCCACTTGGAAACCTCCAACATACATTGAGATACCTGTATCTGCTGCTAAGGACTGATACTTGGGCTGGGCCAGAGATACAATTATGGGAGTTTTTCACTGCAAAAAGCAACCAAAGCCAAGAGAGTAAGATCCAGAACACAACACTATGGGTCAAGCTAAAGCTCAACTCCATGATTATTTATAGAGGTCAGTCAGGAACAGTATTTACGTGATGCTCTGTAGCAATGCAGCGGAGCCTAGAAACAGAAGAAAAGCAATGACCCCCAAGTAGAGATTAGCAAGGTAGCAGCAGCAGAAAAAAGGGGAATTCTGAGAGTTGGCAATTCTGTTGAAGTAGTTGACTGGGAAGCAAAGCTAAACAAGTTATCAGAGCTAACATATTAGAGGGAGGAATTGGTCCCTGGGGTATGGGATCAGAGTGAAGACCTACTTTACAAATTTATAATGAACAGATCTATGAACAGTTATTGAGAGAAGCTGAGGCCCTAGTAGGAAGACAAACATAACCCTTTGATGTATTATTGGCAAAAGAAAACCAGGATTTCTGTTTTTACTGCTTGGTGGACCTGCCTTCTTCTTTATTCCAGTGACTGTAACTATGAGTATACATTTACAATAGCACGCTTTTTAAGCACTTTCTTACACTAAGATCCTTTTTAATAAAAATATAAAAGTAATTACAGTAAAAAAGTTTTAACAATTCTTCTAGTTATTTTAATGGGAATTTAAATTTTAACCTGAAGTATCTGAAAAATGGTAAAATTGAAAAATATTCTAAGAAATAATTTTAAAATGGTAAAATAATGTTTATAGGACAGATATCACAAAATTCTGAAGATCTATAGTATATGAAAATAGAATGAGATCAAAATAAATATATATTCTTTTTAGGAATTTTGCTGTAGAAAACTGGAATTAAATGTAACTGATATTATCAATCTTGACAAATTAGATTTTCAAATACTTTTATATGTAGTAACTTAGAACTGTAAGAAATTCTAAGTTATTTTACCACTGGCTTTCACATCTGATAGACACATTTCTTGAAAACTAGAATTTGAGATGAGTCATACAATATGAATTTCTACATGTGAGTCATAAAATTAGGAAAATACCAATTTTTTTCAAATTTTTACATATAAAAAATATATCAAGTTGATTGCAAAAAGAAAATTCAATGTTAAACTGCTTTAACACAGACATATGAATATGCTGTTATTTTACAAGGGTATGAAATGTTGATCATACATACCGTAACTGCAACATCCATTTATGAAATAATTGTTCATATTGTTGATTTAGTTGTTTAAGTTCAGCAGAAAAGGAAGGAGAAACTTTGCTCAATAAGTTATGCAAAGTTTGCTTTAAAAAAAAAAAACGAGGGGAAGAAAATCATTCTCAAACCATACACATCAAAATCAATCGAAACTAAAAATATTTCACTAGTGGTAGAGGTTAGAAGAGGCTAGTGGTAGAAGTATTACTGTAATCAGGTTTGGTAATAAGTTCATTAACTGAATACACATAATATTTCAAGTATGATTTAAGTATTTGTTTTCTTTTTTTTTTTTTTTAAGTTTTTATTTGACAGAGAGAGAGAGACAGTGAGAGAGGGAACACAAGCAGGGGGAGTGGGAGAGGGAGAAGCAGGCTTCCCGCTGAGCAGGGAGCCCAATGCGGGGCTCGATCCCAGGATTGGGATCATGATCTGAGCCAAAGGCAGACGCTGAGCCACCCAGGCGTCCCCTAGATTTTATTTTTAAGAAGCGCCTGGGTGACTTAGATAAGCATCCAACTCTTTTTTTTTTTTTTAAGATTTTATTTATTTATTTGACACAGAGAGATCAGATCACAAGTAGGCAGAGAGGCAGGCAGAGAGAGAGAGGAGGAAGCAGGCTCCCTGCTGAGCAGAGAGCCCGATGCGGGCCTTGATCACAGGACGCTGAGATCATGACCTGAGCAGAGGCTATAATCCACTGAGCCACCCAGGCGCCCAACATCCAACTCTTGATCTCAGTGTTGTGAGAGCGTGGAGAGGACTTAAAAAAATAATAAATCAATGAATGGATGAATGAATGAATCAGATTTTATTTTTAAGTAATCTCCACACCCAATGTGGGACTCAAACTCACAATCCCGAGATCAAGAGTCACATACTCTACTGACTAGGCCAGCCAGACGCCCCAGTATGGCAAAGTTTTTAAATGATAACGTAAATAAACTGACAAAGGTATATTGACCTGTACCCAAAACTTAGAAATTCATGCTGGTGAATCAAACATAGTTCACTTTATAAAAAGAAAACTCTAGCAAAAAGCAGTATATGGGGCGCCTGGGTGGCTCAGTGGGTTAAAGCCTCTGCTTTCGGCTCAGGTCATGATCTCAGGGTCCTGGGATCGAGGCCGCAATTGGGCTCTCTGCTCGGCGGGGAGCCTGCTTCCCCCCACTCTCTCTGCCTGCCTCTCTGCCTCCTTGTGATCTCTCTCACTCTGTGAAATAAATAAATTAATTAATTAATTAAAAAAAAAAAGCAGTATATGCATTTTACCTTGGCGCTACCATGTTTCCATGATTCTATCCCTTATGTAAAATATTTTTTTAATACTAAAGGGTAGAGTTGGTTAGCTATGTCCATAGTCAGTGAAAGATCTTCCCTTCCCTCATTATTGGTAACAGGTGTTCCTTTCATTTTAGGTCTTTTGGCATCTCAATTCTATGAAATCCTGCTTTGACTCTAGACCCATTTACCTTTCTCCCATGTTGCTTATATAAAAATATATGCACTAAGCAGATCTTAGTTCCATCTCCTGGAACAGTTCGGCTTCTTGACATGTTTTCAGTTAGTCTCTGAGTCTCAATACCAATAAGCCAGGTGACAAAAACAAAAACAATCATATAGCATCATGTCTTCTAGGTCACAGCAGCCTACCCTATATTCTCCTCTTTTCTGTATCTGTGAAAAGCCCTGTATACCTTAGAAAACTGCAAAAATTCTAGTTTAAAAATAGTCTCAATACTCTTTGAGCCAGTAACAATCTCTTCTTGACCCAGATTATCAACCTCACTTTCTACTGAAAGATTTTCTCACTCGGATGGGTTCTCCCTTGTCTCTCAGAGAAGTATCAGACAAAACCCCGAATATAACCAGTATTTGTTATAAAATAAGATACCAGAACAACAGATATAGTAACCTTGTTACCTTACAGTAGTAAGGTTTTGGCACTGAGCAGGTTTTCTGTAAGCAGATTCATTCTACTCTTTGCAAGGTCCACAATTAAGAGGTCACAGTCTATTTTATGACTAGCGTGCAGTTCAGTGAATATGTGGGTTAAAGAATAACAGATTAATGCTACATGTATATCAAAGAAACTATGGCTCTGATTATCATAAATCCTGAAGAAATAAATTAGAGAAAAAAGTTTAATTATAGCATGTCAAAAAACTCAAGTGAACCATTTACCATTTTACATAATCAAGTATATAATAGGTCACATTAACTTGTGTTTCATTTTATCAGGACAATAATTCTGTTTGTGTAAATTTACCTTTCAAATTTGTTGTTTATGCAGTGTACTTTTTAGTTCACAATTAAAAAAAAAATATAGAAGTAACATTCCTTACAACATACCTGATCCAGTTTAGCTCGCTTTAGTTTCTGCAGTGTTCTGTCAGAGGTTAAAACTTTTGAACTGCTATGAGCTTCAAAATATTCTTCTACCAAATTACTCTGAAAGTGGATACAGCAAAATCAATTCTTAGTTTCAGATATTTTTAGAATTCTGAAGAATTTTTAATTTTTTTAAAGATTTCATTTACTGGGCGGTGGTGGGGTATGTGGAGAGAGCAAGCAAGAGCACAAGAGCCAGGGCAGAGAGAAGCAGACTCCCCCTTGGGCAGGAAGCCCGATGCCTGATCCCAGGACCCTGGGATCATGACATGAGCCCGAAGGCAGATGCTTAACCAACTGAGCCACCCAGGCATCCCTAGTTTTTTGTTTTGTTTTTTTTTTTAAAGATTTTATTTATTTGACAGAGAGAGACAGCGAGAGAGAGAACACAAGTGGGGGGAGGGGGAGAGTGGGAGAGGGAGAAGCAGGCTTCCTGCTAAGCAGGGAGCCCAACATGGGGCCCAATCCCAGGACCCTGGGATCATGATCTGAGCCGAAGGCAGACGCTTAATGACTGAGCCACCCAGGTGCCCCTAGAAATTTGTTTTATATCAAAACTAGACTGCAACATTAGCATAAAATAGGATATGTGAAATTCTTTACTTGGCATGATTTTCTTTTTGAAGCAACAACACAGATTAAGGACCAAGGACATTTAATTCTAGTAGTAAAACTGAGTAACTCTTAGGATCATAAAAGTTAAAGAAATGACTAGATGTAAGTAGTCTATTCACAAAAACGATTCTTAAGTTCCAACCTAAAATTTCCATTCAGACTCCTATCAGGACCTTCATTTTGCCTCACACAGTTCTAACAAATCCTTTAATCTTTTAATAGTCGAAGAACTGAAAATGAGGAAGATATCAACAGTAAAGTAAAAGATTGGCCTACCAAGTTGCAGTTAAATGGCTCACTACTTGTTCTGTGGATGTGGGGCAGGACTAACTTCCATGGGGGTAAGCAGGGATGGAAAACCTTTCAAGCAGTAGGCTTCCTAGACTCCTCTGAATCTTTACACAGAACACCAGATAATTAGCCTTTTTCTCAGGCCACAGTGCTTACAGTGTTCTTCCAAACAACTCAACACAGATCCACAGCCACTTCACTTACTACTTATACTGACTTGAATATATCAACAATGTTATACAAACAAAACTATCTAAAAAGGTATTCACTGAGAAGTCTTCCTTCCAATTATCCAATCAAAATTTATTTAAAAGCTCATTTTTATGCAACTGAACTGATATATGCTAAAGGTGACATCTCAGTTCAGTTGTATAAAAATGAGCTTTTAAATAAATTTTGAAAATATAGAAGTAAAGAAAAAAAATTATGTTGATCCCCCAAGTGAATCTCTTCTTTTAGGGTAGCTTAGCTTTAAGATATTACACAATTTTTCTTTAAGGTTAAAGTCTCCACTTACTGTTTTCTCTCTCTTCATTTTCTTAGAAGGTGTTTCTTTGCAAACAGGAGCTGAAATGGCTTTACTCTGAGATGGAATCTTTTGGCTCAATATGACTTCATTAGTGTCCTCTTCATATTCTTGTGCAACCCCATCATCATCTTCTGAGTTGGAAGCAGAATACTCACTTTCACTGTCAGAATGAGACCTAGGAACTGTGGGGGGAAAGAAGCAATTGGGAAAATTTGACAGTCTGACAAGAGAGGCACTGAAGGGTAATGAAAAGAGCATGGACTTTTTTTTGTTTTTTTTGACACAGAGAGAGAGATCACAAGTAGGCAGAGAGGCAGGCAGAGAGAGGAGGAAGCAAGCTCCCCGCCAAGCAGGGAACCCGATGCAGGCCTCGATCCCAGGACCCTGAGATCATGACCTGAGCCGAAGGCAGAGAGGCTTTAACCCACTGAGCCACCCAGGCGCCCCAAGAGCACGGACTTTGAAATAAGAGAATTTCACTCCTGGTTTTGTCATTACTTGCTGATGACTTCAACAAGTCATGTAATGACTTTGTCATTACTTTGCTGATGACAAAACTTATATAAAGTTTCCTGAGCACCAGTTTCCTCATTTCTCAAGTGAGGCTCATAGTGCCTAATTTAATGAACCATTGTGAAGATCACACAAGGTATGTAAAGCAACTAACAATGCATGATACCCAGGAACCGTGGCTAAAACTGTCAATCATACCTAGTATCATTTTTTCTTCTTCCCTGCTAACGAACTCCAATTTTGTAAAATGTGGCAATGTTTCTCACCCTAAGAAATAAATAATCATGGTAATTATCTTTTCCTCTGCCAAATACTTGTTTTCCCAGCCTCTTTTGCACCCAGGATTGGCTATGTAACCTTCTGATCAATGAAACTTGGAAAATTTGCTAGAAGCTTCTGGGAAAGATTTCCCTCACTTATGGAGGGAAAGTCCCTTATTTATACCAACAGCTTAAAGGTATAAAAGCCATTTGCAATATGAAGCATCAAACCTTAAGAGGAAAAATGCTGGTGGCAGAACAAGAAGATAGGAAGAACCTGGGTCCTTTATGACACTGTTGAGTTATGTCAACCATGGAACGGTCATCCCTACACTCTTCATGATATGAGATAATTATATGTCTATGGCTTACGCCATTATTGTAGAATTTTCTGTTGCTGCCTATACAAAAAATGCCATGGTAGCTACTATTATAAGTATTACTAATACACAGGCACATTCCATCCCAGAGTTGATAAACAAGAATTTTACTTTTTTTATTTTTTAAAGATTTTATTTATTTATTTGACACAGAGAGAGAGATTACAAGTAGGCCGAGAGGCAGGCAGAGAGACAGGGAGAGGAAGAAGCAGGCTCCCTGCTGAGTAGAGAGCCCGATGTGGGCCTTGATCCCAGGACCCTGAGATCATGACCTGAGCCGAAAGCAGAGGCTTTAACCCACTGAGCCACCCAGGCGCCCTATTTTTTAATTTTTTAAATTTACTTGACAGAGATCACAAGTAGGCAGAGAGGCAGGCAGAGAGAGGAGGAACCAGGCTCCCCGCTGAGCAGGGAGCCCGATGCGGGGCTCGATCCCAAGACGCTGGGTCATGACCTGAGCTGAAGGCAGAGGCTTTAACCCACTGAGCCACCCAGGCGCCCAAGAATTTTATTTTTAATCATAGCCACCTCCACTATTCCCCAGAAATAATAAGGCTAGTTTTACACTCATGAAGAATAAAACTAGTTTTACATTCAACAAGTATAAAATTTTTATAAAAAGTTAACTTCCAAAATATGAGTGAAAGAACTTTAACCAAATCAGTATATCAATTTTGAACAGATATATTTCAGAATATCTAGAGTCAGCATATAATAAATACAGATCTAAAGGAAGAGAAAAAAAGGACTTGATTTTGTGGGCACATATACCTTAGTAGATTCATATTTGCACTGACTGCTGCCCGTGGTAGATGCATGGGTTAGAAGTAGCACGAGGAAGCAGAAAACGCTTCTATCTCATTTACACGTATACCTCCTACATGTCTGGTGGTGACTCAGAAGGAAGAGAAAGTTTACCTTCTCTCTAAAAAGGATGATTCTTGATCTCAGGGTCGTGAGTTCAAGGGTACACCTAGAGCTTACTTTAAAAAAAAAAAAAGATGGGGCACCTGGGTGGCTCAGTCAGTTGGGCATCTGACTCACTCTTGATTTTGGCTCAGGTCAGGATCTCAGGGTGGTGAGATGGAGCCCCACATAGAGCTCTGGAGCTCCATGCTCCGCAGGGAGTCTGTCATCCGTGCCCCCCGCCACCCCCACCCCTGCCCCCGGTGCACAGACTCTCTCAAATGAATAAATCTTAGAAAAATATATTTTTAAAAAAGATAGTAATAGCTAACAGTGGTCAAACACATATCAATACTAAGCACTTTTGACATCTTTTATTTCCATTACTCTCAGAACAACTCTAGGGCTGGTACAATTATTATCCCTATTTTGTAAATGAAAAACCTGAGCCACAGAGAGGTCTCTGTAAGTGGCAGGCCAAAGATAAAAAACAAGCAGCCTAAGACTACAACCTACACACTAAACCATTACTGCCCCTTGTTTAGGTGCTCTTTGTAAAAACTCAGTTTAAAAAGAAATACATACCTATTAATCTTTTCCTTAGACCACTAGGTGCTGTTGACAGAAACTCACTTTTATCACTGTTCTGTTTAAAAATAAAGCAATACAGTTTCAATAATCAAATAATAATGATGACCTGTAAATTAATGATGGATGAGTGGAAGAGGCTAGAAAAGCAAAATATTTTGTTTCATTAGACTATCTTTGAATTAGAAGACAATGACAAATGACTCTGTTAGGAAAAAAATAGCAGAAAGCAACAAAAACAATGCAACAAATTCCAAAGGATTCCTAAAGTGATTCTAGAAGTTGTATTCTAGTTGTATTTTTTATTGTATAAAGAAAAAAACAAAAGTATATGAATTAGCCTTTGAATCACTTTCACCCATCAGATTAGCAGAATATTTTTTAAAAAATTGATAATATCCAGGGATAATGAGTGAGGAAATGGGCGCTCCTATACATATGGCAGTGGGCCTTTTAATGTGTTTGAAATTTATTGGTGATAAAGTATTACCTTCTGTGAGGAGAGAAAGAGATCTATACATTTTACCCCATTATGTTAAAATTTTTAAACACTTCACAGAAGTATAAAGTCTGTTTTTCTTTTCCTCACAGAATATAATGCTCTAACACCAATAAATTTCTAGCACATTAAAATGCCCACTGTTCTCTACATGTTAATTTTTAATAGTATTGATAAAAAGATAAAGTCCCTGTGTTATTTTGGCAATATGAAATTATGACAAAAAAATGTAAGTCTGTTGTCTTGTGGTAAGTTGTTGGTGCTAGTTTCAAATGTTAATACATTCTGATTTGGGATATTAAGAATAGTACTATAATAAATGAACTGAGCCCAATGGATTTATAAAGTATATAAACTTTTTTGACCCAGATCCTTAAAAAAATGTTTTTATATTTTGCACATCTTGATCCACATGTGCATACAGTATATAATTGAAACAAATTATAATGAAATACTTACAAAATAGATGTTTTCAATTTTATTCTATCTCATTTTTTAAACAGGTCATATCCTACTAAATCCATCTCAAGACTGAAAGTCGAGACAGCCTGCCTCCATATAGATTAATTATCAGGTATGGGAACACCTGTGTCAAAATAACCATTTTTGGAAAATTCTTGCTCAAAAGAGTAAAGCTATAAATTAATAAATAACTTCAGTGTTTGCTACAGAAATTTTTGCAAACTAACTTAACTAAGACAGTTTGCTCATTTGGGCAACCTGGTCTCCCATCAGGATAACAGATTACGCAGCAGAGCAACCAGCTTATCAAACAATAGTTCATTCAGTAGGACTCAGTTCAAGACCCTCTTTTCTGTGTCAACGAATCCTCAAATATCATGTAATGAGTTTTGTCTAATACATATCAGTTTCCCATCTTGATAGTTGTGCCTAAACCTTTTGAGTCCAGATCCCCAAGTCCTATAAATATTCTCTCCTGAACCCTCCCTTCTAAGAGTGCACCGAGACTGCCACTGTGATGCTGTCTCTCACTGTGGTAGGTTTTCTGATGGTTTCTTGGGGGAACTGACAAGATCCACTTATGTGTTGTGATCCACACCTTGAAAAAGTATGTGCTAATATATCTATATTTTTGGCTGGATTATGGAAATGAGTTTTATTCTTTCATAGTGATACAGTATACAAGATATAAGAAAAAGCATTATCAAAGACAAAAGGAGGCTCTAACATGTCTAATCTCACATCTAGACTTGCCTAAATAGGACTTTTGCACACAGGCCATAACCATGGCCCTGAATGTCGATACTCACATTCTTATAAGGGGTTCCCCAAACCTTAGCCTATGCACAACTCCAGGCATGTCAAAATTTATAGCCATCCAAGCCTGGACACACTCACACATACTCATTGTGATGGGTTCATTCACACCCATCTGGGCTTGCTTATATCCAGAGATGGCCACTTGACAAGGCATAACGACAAAAACACAAAGGAGAGAATAAAAATTGTCAATTCTTTTCAGCTACCCTGGAACGAATTTACCAAAACCAACTTTGTTTTTAAATGTAAATTATGAAAGGATATATTAATGGATTTAATGGATCTTGGCATCAGTCCCTCAAGAAACAACAGAACATTTTGTATAAAAGCAAAACACAAAACCCTTAAAATTTCTAGGCTAGCTCTACTAAGGTGAAAATATCCAGGGATATTTCTGACATAGAAATGGCACAGCAGTTGGGTGTAGAAGACCTGGCTTCATTTTTCATCTTTTCTCCTTCCCAGTTAGATGAACTTAGACAAGTCATTTCACCTCTCTGAACTTCAGATTCTTCATCTAATGTAAGGTGTCTAATTGGCAAATACCTGTAAATTGAGATGAAGTGGCTATTTGTTATCATGTCTTTGTAACACTAAGGTTTTTGCTTGTTTTCAATCAATTGCTTACCTTCAACTGAACTTTGTCTGAAGCAGAATGCCCTAAAGAATAAAACAAAAAGGCATTACTTACCACAAGTACTTCAATTTTCATCATAGTCTAGTTTCATTAAACTGCTCCGCAATCTCTACAAACTGTGACTTCCAAACCCCCAAAGCCTTATTTCAAATAGAATATGGCAAAGCAATTCCTCCATGAACATATGGGTAACTCAAGCAAATATGTTGTTTTTTATTAACATATAACGTGTTGTCTCAGAGGTATAGGTCTGTGATTTATCAGTCTTACACAACGCACAGCGCTCACCCCAACACATACCCTCCGATAACAGTGTTTTGAGTGTTTCTAGTTGACTCTGTCAATTTGCACGACTTCAATCAGCACAGTTATTTCCCCCTTTTACTGATAGCTAAATATGGGCATAATAAGGCACAAATTGGGAATTAACTACACTTTGTTGAATGAATTTTCAGAACAGAAAAGAATATATAGCAATGCATATATTTAGACAAGGAAAAGAAGCGTAACTTGAAACAACTATAAAAACTCTATTCAAAGAACTGAGATAAAATCTTACCCTTGCTACACTGAGGAATGTTTATCACGATTTCAGGATCATTCTTCAAACTGAATGAAACATTTTTTCTTGGTGTGTTTGCTAGTTCTGAAGCTAGTAAACAAAAAAAAAAGAAGTATATCAAACAGTCTTTAATGGATGACAGCAGATGAAGGGGAGAAATAGCTTTATTTCACTTATATAAGTTTTTTTTTTAAGATTCATTTATTTATTTTAGAGAGAGCATACATGTGCTTAAGAGTAGGGAGGAAGGGCAGAGGAAGAGAATCTTCAAGCAGACTCTCACCAAGCACAGAGCCTGACATGGGGCTCAATCCCACACCCCATGAGATCTGAGCCAAGATCAACAGTTGGTTGCTTTAAAAAAAAAAAAAAAAAGAAGAAGAGTTGGTTCCTTAACCAACTGAGCCACCTAGGTGCCCCTCAAAACTTACATAAATTCTTAGGGGAAAAAAAAAAACCTGCCTGCTACTATTACTAGGAAGGTAAATAAACCTACCCATATTAAAAGTACTGCTTCTTACTTTTATTTGCTATGTTCCAAGCATCTTAAGCCTTCTTTCAATTATCTACAGATATCTCAAGAAAATACAAATGAACAGTTTGACCTTACTGCTTTCTATAATTGTCATTCTCTCTCCCTCTCCTCTCCATTGATAATTTTACAGTCTTTCCATTTTTTTTTATCACATATACTTGAGGCATACCTTTGCTAGGGGTAAGAAGGAATGGCCAGAAAAAAGGATCTAAAATCAAATGGAAGCTGCATATATTTAAAATTATGCTTTAAAAACTCTTAAATCTCCCATCACATGTGGTATATTTCATTATGTCTAAAACTCTATAACACATGTGAATAATATATAAAATATAATATAGCATTGAACAGATGGCTGTTTTTTCAACTGAGCATCAGACTAAATAGCTGGCTTCTAAAATATAGGCCCATTTTAAATGAAAACTATACTCTTTACCTTTAAAGATACTTTCTCAATAGTGTGAGAGCCATGTGGAATGGAGCCTAACTAAGGAATAGACTTATATTTCCCAATTTAACATACACCGGTACATTTTTCACTGAGAAAAAAAGGGATATACTATTCAAATTATACCCCGCCCCCTTCTTTTTTAAAGGAGAAAGTATACTTGAATTTGTGTAAGTTAAAGCCACTTTACTGAATCAAATTCTTCCTAACCTGTTTCAGTTTTATCCTCCAAACTTTTAAGTTTGATCCAAAATAAAATCAAAATCAAAATTTTTGATCCAAAATACCCATGACAGTCCCCACAAATGTACTGCCTTCTTTTTTCTTAACCAACCTCCTCGGTCTTCTGTGTCATTTACTAGAAGTTTTTTTTCATCTTTCTTTGAAATTATTCTTCCATTTGGGTTCTATGACATTATTCTGGCCCACAGCTACTGTTGGTAGTTATTCCATCTCTTCTCTGCTGTGTCCTTTGCATATTCTATCTCTAAGTATTCCTAAAAACCAACCCTTTACTTTCTCTTTACACCAGAATAATGTACTATGTTTGGATTAAAGGCTGTTGATCCAAAGGATAGGGGAAAAAAGCACTGCATCAAAAAAAAGCTACATTAAGCACAAAGTAATTTAGTTGGGATTATTTTGATTATATGTTGCAACATGGAAAAATTCTGTTTTTAAGTAATTATTAAACTACAAAAGGGAAGGAAAAGGAAGAATTGAAGAGGAAAAAGAATAAAAGACAGTTAATCACTTAAGGCTATTGACTCTACTAATAAAAAATTGAGGCATATATTCTGTATGACTTTTTCATTTTTCTAATAATTCATTTGTATTGTATTTTACACAACTGGTCTGCAACATATTGGAAATTTTAAAATAAAATTTTAAAAATCTTCTTTGCCTTCTCATTAGGCTATTATTTATCCTATCAACAATCTATTTTTACTTTCCCTATAGTCATCGCTTTCTACAAGTTTGTTGAACTCCTTACTGTCCTTTACTTGGTATTTCTACCTTTGCTCTTTTGTTTGCATTCATTTACTCATCCCAGACATGTATTTTAAAAAGCCTCCCAGTCTAACTCCTAATGTATTTCTAGTCCTATATCTTCATTAGCCCAATTACATTTAAACATTTATACACAGTAGTATATGATTTTATGGCAGGTTAGAGTTATTTTAAAAATACTAAGGTTGGGGTGCCTGGGTGGCTCAGTTGGTTAAGTGTCTGACTTTGGCTCAGGTCATGATCTCAGCATCCTGGGATCAAGCCCTCCATCATGGTGGGGGGGTTGGGGGGGGAGTCTGCTTCTCCCTTTCCCTCTCCCTTGGCCCCTGCTTTCTCACTCTCTCAAATAAATAAAATCTTAAAAAAAATACTAAGGCCTCCTATTCCATTGATATAATTAGATGTAAACACAATCAGCAACAATACTTTAATAAGTCAAAGAAACTATTTAAAGACCATTTCAACTAAACATGAGTCCTAACTAAAACACAGATTTTAGAAAGTATGATCAACCTCAAATTATCCAGAAAACTATCTTTTCATGACTGTATATTTCTTTTTTTCCCTTTTTAAAGATTTTATTTATTTGACAGAGGGTGAGGGAGCACAAGCAGGGGTAGTAGAAGAGGGAAAAGCAGGCTTCCCACTGAGCAGGGAGCCCGATGTGGGCCTTGATCCCAGGACCCTGGAATCATGACCTGAGATGAAGGCAGACGCCCAACCGAGCCACCCAGGCGCCCCCCAAGACCGTATATTTCTTTCATTTGTGTTGATAGAAATATACAACATAGGGCACCTGGGTGGCTCAGTGGGTTAAAGCCTCTGCTTTTGGCTCAGGTCATGATCTCAGGATCCTGGGATCGAGGCCCGCATCGGGCTCCCTGCTCAGCGGGGAGCCTGCTTCCCCCACTCTCTCTGCCTGCCTCTCTGCCTCCTTGTGATCTCTCTCCCTCTGTGAAATAAATAAA